>PISX010004431.1:0-128581 GCA_004024625.1 Mellivora capensis
CTCCCCTCGTGGTCCAGTAGCTGTTTGTCCCTCTTTTGTTCAGCTTCTTTATTCTCTGTCATTTGGTCTTCTATATCACTAATTCTTTCTTCTGCCTCATTTATCCTAGCAGTAAGAGCCTCCATTTTTTATTGCACCTCACTAATAGCTTTTTTTATTTCAACTTGGTTAGATTTTAGTTCTTTTATTTCTCCAGAAATGGCTTTTATATCTCCAGAGAGGTTTCTCTAATATCTTCCATGCCTTTTTCAAGCCCGGCTAGAACCTTGAGAATCGTCATTCTCAAGTCTAGATCTGACATATTCCCAATGTCTGTATTGATTAGGTCCCTAGCCTTTGGTACTGTCTCTTGTTCTTTTTTTGTGGTGAGTTTTTCTGCCTTGTCATTTTTTCCAGATAAGAGTATATGAAGGAGCAAATAAATACTAAAAGACTGGCAAAGACCCTAGGAAAATGCCCTTTAAAGAAAAAAATTGAATTAACTGCAAGACTAAAGAATCATGGAGAGAAAGCCATGAATTCCGCGCTTTGCTTTCTCCTCCTCTGGAGTTCCACTGCTCTCCTTGTTAAGTGAACTTGGTCTTGGCTGGATTTCTTTTGATCTTCTGGGGGAGGGGCCTGTTGTAGTGATTCTCAAGTGTCTTTGCCCGAGGCAGAGCTGCACCGCCCTTACCAGGGGCCGGACTAAGTAATCGGTTTCGCTTTCGGGAGCTTTTTTTCCCTGAGCGCTTTCCGTAGAGTTCCGGAGGACGGGAATGAAAATGGTGGCCTCCCAGTCTCCGGCCCGGAGGCGCCGAGATTTCGTGGCCCCACTCCTCAGTGCGCCCTCAGAGAAAAGCCCCGGCCACTCCCATCTACCTCGCCTCTGGCTGCGCTCCAAGCTCACCCAGCCTGCAACCGGTTCAAGGTAACTCCGAGCTGAGAGCTCACTCCTCGGCTCTGTCTCCATAGCCGGCTTCTCTGCTCCAATACCTGCTAGCTCTGCGACACTCAGACACCCCCGATCTTTCTGTGACCCTGCAGGACATGGGGCCAGGCTGACCCTGTGTGGGCTTCACCCCGGTTTAGCCTCTGGAGCGATGTCCCTCCGTGGAGCAGACTTTTAAAAGTCCCGATTTAGTGCTCCGTTGCTCCACCGCTTGCCGGGAGCCGGCCCCTCCCCCGCGGTCTATCCTCTGGTCGCTTTCAATTCACTTCTCCGCCAGTCCTACCTTCCAGAACGTGGCCGATTTTGTTTCCAGAATTGCTGTTCTTCCTCTCTTTGATCGCCCATTGGATTTGTAGGTGTTCGCAATGGTTTGATAAGCTATCTAGCTGATCTCCTGCTACCTGATGTAGTCTCAGCCTGCTACTTCTCTGCCATTTTGACTCCTCCTCCGGGAATTGTTTTTTTTTTTAAGATTTTATTTATTTATTCGAGAGAGAATGAGGATGAGAGGGAGAGAGAGAGAGTGAACACACAGAGAAGGAGAGGGAGAGAAAGAAGCAGACTCCTCGTGAAGCAGAGAGCCGGATGCTGGACTGGATCCCAGGACTCTGGGATCACGACCTGAGCCAAAAGCAGAGGCTTAACTGATTAAGCCACCCAGGGACCCCGAAACTTGGGAATCTTTTTTTTTTTTTTTTAGATTTTTATTATTTATTTGTTTGACAGAGATTACAAGTAGGCAGAGAGGCAGGCAGAGAGAGAGGAGGAAGCAGGCTCTCCGCGGAGCAGAGAGCCCGATGCAGGGCTTGATCCCGGGACTCTGGGATCATGACCTGAGCAGAAGGCAGAGGCTTTAACCCACTGAGCCACCCAGGCGCCCCGAAACTTGGGAATCTTAATGGAGATTATTGTACACTGTTTTTTTTCATTCTACTGTGACTTCTAACTCTGCAATCTTTGTACCTACTAGTGCAACCCCAGCACTCTCCATTCCTCATGTATACCTTGGTGTGGAAACTGGACTTGTATCACCATTCCTTCTTTCCTTTTCTTCCTCTCCTCCTTTCTTCTGAAAAATTACACACTAGGCTCTAGGCTAAGAGAACATTGTGTATAAAACAGTCACAGCTCCTAATCACACATAAACTGTGTGGCTTACTGTCTAGCAGATAAAAGACAATAAACAAATAAACAAGTATACACACATCTCTTGTAGTGTATGATGCATCTCCTTAGCTTGCCTGATAGTAGCGTCAGTTAATGTAGGTTGTGGTAAACAGTCCTGATGAGACCCTACTTACCTGGTGCCAATACTCCCAATTCCTACACTTAGCATCTTGCCACATTTCTTCCTCAGTGTCTTCTCCAATACCACTACAATTATATTAGCCTCTGAGCACATGCTGTTAAAAAGGTTGGGGTGGGGTGTTGAAGCCCCTGGAGGCAATCCCCTATGGGTGGAAGAAAGCAGCTGATAGATAAATGCTCTAGCCTTTCTCTCTATTAGGAAGTCAATTATAGCACGCATTTTGAATAATTACCAAGGGCTGCTAGTAGAATTGAGTATCTATAGTTTACTAATGTGAAATACATAATGTATCTTGATACAGAATTTTCTTTATCCTACGAATTGCTCACTTTATTCTATCATATCTCCATTCTGCGCTCCCTTCTCTCCCCAGAAAAATCTGCACTCAAGTCCTTGTCTCAAGTTTTGCTTTTAGGGATTCAAAAATTTAAAAGAAAAACCTTCAAATTCATTAAATATGTAATTATAAATTACATTAGTTTTTTATAAATAACAAAGAAAAGGGTTGTACAACAGAGAAATGTTTGTGGATTTTTCTGGGGGTTGGGAGGCTCTTGACAAGTTAATTCTCCTGAAAATTGACCTGAGCAGCTTTTCTAAAGTGTGTAAAGGGCACTGACACCTGCTTAAATTATGAAATGCATTGCTTATTACAATTCGTTTAAGCTTGGCCGTAGTGATTATTAATAGCAGTTAGACTGATAATTTTATACTTTCTGAAAATCCTGGAAGGTTCTGCTATAGCACTTTTTACATAGCAAGAAATATGCCTATGTTGCTAGAAAGAGATAAGAAACTCCAGCTAAGATTCTATTTTGAGCTTCCTGGCTCTACTGTTGTTTTAAGACTACCTTGTAGCAGATGAATGGATTAAAAAATATGTGGTCCATATATACAATGGAATATTATTCAGCCATCAGAAAGGATGAATACCCAATGTTTACATCAACATAGATGGAGCTGGAGGAGATTATGCTAAGTGAAATAAGTCAAATGGAGAAATATAATTATCATGCAGTTTCACTTATTTGTGTAACATAAGGAATAGCATGGAGGACATTAGGAGAAGGAAGGGGAAAATGAAAGGCAGTGGGGAATCAGAGCTGGGATGAACCATGAGAGATTATGGACTCCAGGAATCAAACTGAGGCTTTCAGAGGTGAGAGGAGTGGAAGGATGAGTAAGCCCAGTGATGGGTATTAAGGAGGGCACGTATTGCATGGAGCATTGGGTGTTATACACAAACAATGAATCATACACAAACACTACCTCAAAAACTAATGATGTACTGTATGGCAACTAACATAACATTTAAAAAACAAAACAAAACAAAACTACCTTGTGTTTTCTGATCAGACCAGAGAGAGAAAGCATGACAATTATGGTTCTTAGAAAGCAAGAAAAATGAAAACTTGCAATGTGATATAGTCATTGGTCAAGATGTATATTCTAAAGAATACATGACAGAATATACATGCTATCTCATTGGTCAAGATGTATATTCTTTATGCTATCTCTGTCTTGTATCTTTTTCCTAAAATAAACCATAGGTTAATGAGCATTGACATTTTGGGTCCTATTAATCTTCTAACACTAAAACCTTAACTCCCAATGTTATGTAGAGGGAATCATATTTATCAGCAAAGAAGCTACATTATTATTTTTGTTGTTATTGCTATTAAAAACAAATTATTCCAAGGCATGTTGGTTTAACATTGAAGAAGGTACAGTGTAATTTTCTGTATTGACTATCAATATATTTAAGATGAAAATTTCTCAAACTGTAGACATAATACATTCCCAAACAAAGATCAAACAGGATCCCCCCCCCCAGAATTAACAAGGTGGTTATAAAAGTCGAATAGAAATGCAAAGAACTGGATTAACCAAAGGTCCAAACAACAAGAATAAACACAACCTACTCTAAAGACTCATTATAAAGCTAGAATTATTAATAAAGTATGGAAATGGAGTCAAGGTGAATGAAAAAATTTATACAATAAAATAGAGAGTGCAGGATTAGACTTCCACGTACACTGACAACTGATCTTACAAATATGCAAAGTATACTCAGGAGAGAATGAATAGTCTTTTTGACAGATGTTACTGAGATTATGATATCCTTATGTTTAAAAAAAACTTTGATAAATGTTTTATGCCACATGCAAAAATTAATTCAGATTGGATCATACATAAAAATTGAAATCCTAAAACTATGAAATTTCCTAAAGAAGTCTTAAGAAAATCTTCACAACACTGGGTTAGACCAATATTTCTTAGATATAGTGACAAAAACATATTTCATAGGAGAGAATTTGATAAATTGGACTTTGTGAAAAGTAAAAGCTTCTGCTTCTCAAAAGTCACCGTAAGAGAGTAGAAACACATACTACAGACTCAGAGAATATTTTTGCAAATCCTATATCTGATGAAAGACTTGTAGATAGAATCCACAGAGAGGTCTCAAAAGTCAATTAAAAAAACCCACTAAAAACAGTTAAATAGCTTCTTCAAAGAAGGTATATATATCCAATAAGTATATTAAAAGATGTTCAAAATCATTGATCAGTACGGAAACATAAAGCAAAACCATGATGTCACTGGACCCCTATTGTAATGGCTTAATTTGAAAAAAGAAGAAGAAGAAGAAGAAGAAGAAGAAGAAGAAGAAGAAGAAGAAGCTGAAGAAGAAGAGGAAAGAAGAAAAAGAACTGATTATATCAAGTGTTGTCAAGGATATGGAGGGACTGAAAGGCTTATACCCTGTTGGTGAAAATGGCTTTTTTGTGCTTGCAGTGGTGGTGGTGGTGGCGGCAGATGCACCCTTTACATGCAGGACATTGCCTGTGAGTTCGTGGACCAGTACCTGCCTGGAAATGTACTGCCGACAACCACATCATGGTCACCAAGGACCACAGGTCCATCCAGATGAGTGTGGCTGAGATTGACAAGGTGACAGGCAGTTTCAATAGCCAGGTTAAAACCAATGCTATCTTTGGGGCCATTTGCTGGATGGGGGAGTCAAATGACTCCATCTTCTGACTAGCAAAGGTCATGGGCAGCATTTCAAAGAACTTCTGACTGGAGAGGATCATGGATGTGGGATATTTGTCAAGAATAAATAGCACCTACTCCCCCCAAAAAGAAAGAAAATGTAAATGGCACATCCACTTCGGAAAACTGGTTGTTTTTGTATTTACCATTTAATACAGCCATTCCACTACTAGGTATTTTTCCAAGAGAGATAAAAGCTTATCTGTGTACATAAAAACAAGTACAGAAATGTTCTTAGCAACTTTATTTGTAATAGTCATAAATAAGGAACACTCTAATAATAGGTAAGTAGATAAAAAAAATTATAGTGCAGTCATACAACTGAATGCTACCCAGCAATAAGAACATAAATAAGATACATATGTAACATAATCCCTTCTTTATTATGCTGAATGAAAGAAACCACCATAGAAGAGGGTATACTTGGGGCACCAGGGTAGCTCAGGGGTTAAGTGTCTGCCTTCCACTTGGGTCATAATCTTTTTTTTAAAGCTTTTATTTATTTATTTGACAGAGAGAAAAATCACAAGTAGGCAGAGAGAGGAGGGAAGCAGGCTCCCCGCTGAGCAAAGAACCCAATGTGGGCCTCGATCTCAAGACCCTGGGATCTTGACCTGAGCCAAAGGCAGAAGCTTAACCCACTGAGCCACCCAGATGCCCCACTTGGGTCATAATCTTGGGGTCATGGGACTGAGATAGGCAGAGTTAGCCTCCCTGCTCAACTGGGAGTCTGCTTCTCCCTCTCCCTCTGCTCCTCCCTACTCCACTCATGTTCTCTCTCTCTCGATCTTAAATAAATAAATAAATAAAATCTTTAAAAAATAGTATATACTTAATTTTATTTATACAAAACTTAAACTAAAAAATGCAAAGTAATATATTCTGATGTATTTTGCATATAATATGCTGCATTTTGTTTTAGAAAGTTAATTATATTTTAAAGTTATTAAAATAAGTAAAATACATATATTTTAACTTTAACTTCATTTTTAGCATTATCAGAGCTCCACATATCTTTGTCTAAATCCAAATTTTGTCTGGTATCATACTTCTTTTTTCCATAAAACTTCTTTAACATTTATTTTAGTTAAAGTGTGCAGGTAATATAGTCTCTCAGCTTTCATTTGTTTAACTAATTCTGAATTTCACCTTCAGTTCTGAAAGATATTCTTTCTGGGTATAATATTCTAAGTTGAATTTTCTTTTTTATTTCATTACTTAAAGGTTGACTCTCCAACGTCCTCTAGCTTACACTGTCTCTATTGGTGACTCAGTGTATTTTATAATTTTATGCCTACATACATAACGTGGTTTTTTTTTTTCAATGATTGCCTTTAAAATTTCTTTGTTTGGTATTCAAAAGTTTGTCTTTGCTGTGTCTGGAGGTATCATTTGAATTTGTGTGTTTGTGTATGTGTGTCTATGTTGGTTTTTTTTTTAATTTATTTATTTGTCAGAGAGAGAAGGAGAGAGAGCGAGCAAGCACAGGCAGACAGAGTGGCAGGCAGAGGCAGAGGGAGAAGCAGGCTCCCTGCCGAGCAAGGAGCCTGATGTGGGACTCGATCCCAGGGCACTGGGATCATGACCTGATCCGAAGGCAGGCGCTTAACCAACTGAGCCACCCAGGCATCCCTCTATGTTGGTTTTTAACCTATTTTGGATTCACTATGTTTTGAGGATATATTGTTTAATATCTTTAATTTTGTTTTTGAAAATTTCTTGACATTTTCTTTAAAAATTTACTCTTTTCCTTTCTTCCTGGGATTCCAATTAGATTTTAAACACTATGTTTTCCTTAGCTTCTTGTTATGTTGACTGCCTTGTCTCTGGAAAAACTGTTGTTGTTGTTGTTGTTTGTTTGTTTGCTTCTTTGTTTGTTTTCTTCTCCTTCTCTTGGCATTGTGTCCTTTTTCATTGAAAACCTTTTCATTCTAGAAAACCTATGTAGCAAACATATATGGAACACTAAATTAATCAAGTGCACCTGAGTTGTGTTTAGGTTTTCTACTCACTCTGGTTGCTTTCAGGACAACAGTTTCTCTTAATCAACACTTGTATGTGGAGGGAGATAAGAGGATATTTCACAGCCTTAGTTCAAGTGCTAAGACTGGTTGTCTAAAACTGAATCTACATAATTTCATGAAATATTTGGCCAATATTATTTTCCATTTCACACAGAACAAATTCCTACTTAAGGGAATAATCTTCAGTCATAGAATCTTCTGAAATCTTTAACCATAATGATGCATACATTTGTTGGCTAGTAGACTGCATCATGAGGGATGGATTTATCTATATAGGTTGGATAGAATAGCTAGGTGTTAAATTTTTATTTGGCAAGTGACATTTAGTAAAAAACACTAAGAGGATACTTTTGCAAGTGGTACTATGAAAATGTGGTGAAGCGAAAATAATGTACTAACTCTTTACCATGAAGTACAATGTGCGGATCCTCGGTTGTTCAATTGGTTAACCACCCAACTCTTGATTTCTGCTCAGGTCATGATCTCAGGGTTGTGACAGTGAGCCCTGCATTCAGCTCTGTACTCAGTGGGAGAGTCTGCTTGAAGATTTACTCTCTCCCTCTCCTACCCATCCCCCTACCTCTCTCTTTCAAATAAATAGATCAATCTTTTTTTAAAAAGGAATACAATGTAACAAAACTAAACAAACTAGTCAGTTTCCTATATAGTTCTTAACATTAGGATAAAGTAAAATTTTACAGATAGCATTAAAGTGGTAGAAACATATTCAAAGTTAACTATGTTCTGTGTAGATCTGAATGAATTTGCATCTTAGCCAACTATTTTGTGTATCTGAAGATATAATTTAATCCTTCAAAATAATAATAATTTTAGTTCTTTTTTTGGGTTTTAGCATCCCCCTGTTAATATGAATCACTTTACTTGATCATGGGGGAATAGCCTTTCTTAAAATGCCTCAGAAATCATAACTTAAATGCAAATTTTATTATTGGTCATCCTACTCTATCAGAAAACTAAATATAGATTTGGAGAGATAAGAAGATGGCAGTGGAGTAGGAGGACCCTAGGCTCACCTCATCCCATGAATACAACTAGATAATTATCGAATCAGCCTAAATATCCCGGAAATTGACCTGAAGATTGAGAGAACAATATCCAAAACTAATGGAAGAGAATAGGCCACACTGAAAATGTGGGAAGGGTGGACACATGGTGTAGGGGAGAAACAGATCCTGCCTGCTGCAGAGGGCCATGGTGGTGGAAAAGGGCAAGCAAGAGAGGAACTTGGGGAGAGGAACCTGGGAACCTGGGGAACAGGAGAATGCCCTTAACCATTGGCTTAGAGAATGGGAAGGGCTGAATTTCCTTAATTCTTAAAGACACTTAAAAATTCTTCTTAACACTTAAAAACACTTAAAAGCTGGGAGTTTTAAAGGTCAGTGGGCTTAGCTGGGGTAGACCCCAGAGGGCACAGTGTTGCTCTTGGAAAGGAAGAATACAAACAACACGGGGAGTGTGCAGCATGGAAACAATGATCTGAAGAGCACCTAGAGCACACAGTGGGGAGATTATTTGCTCTTCTTGGAGCATGTCCCTGAGACACAGCATTCATGGAGACACCTTTCTAGGAACAAAGATGCTCCATTTCCTTTCCCCACCTCTCAGCATAAACACAGCACCACCTGTAGGAAGCAGCACAGTGTGGACACTGGCTGCATAATTTGCTTGCACTAAGCCCTCCCTGCCTAAACTCTGCTGGAACTGCCCTTCTCAGTCTTGCTTGCCTCAGTCCCAGTGTGGCAGGCCCCTCCACTAGAAAATCAGCTCAGATCCCTGCCCATACCATTTCTCCCAACCGGTTTTGCAGGGTGTGGGTTTTAGCCTTGCAGGGTGACAGGTCTTATTTCATAAGCAGAGCAAAGTGCTAGTTAAAACTTGTCTCATTCAGGCTGAGAGTGAAACACTACCTACAATATACAAGAAAAGCTTCTGCAGATGACTGATCTGAAGATCACAGCAGTCAAAATACAAGAGCAGAGAGCAGGCAGCACACATTGGAGGCCCTCCATGAAGCACCAGGCCCTGGGCACTACATGACATCTTCTTCATAAGGCCATTACTTTGAGGAGGGCAGATATCTGGCTTTTCTAACACAGAGAAGAAGGCAGAGACTTAGACAAAATGCTAAGAAGAAGGAATTTATCCCAAATGAATGAACAAGATAAGGCCATGGCCAGATATCTAACCAAGTAAACAAATATAAGTAACAGGCCTGATGGAGAATTTAAAGCAGCAATGATAAGGATACTCACTGGGCTTGAGAAAAGAATAGAAGACATCGGTGAGGTCCTTACCACAGAGATAAAAGAATTTAAAAGAATCAGTCAGAGATTAAGAATGCAATAAATGAGATTAGATAAAATCTTGATGTAATGAACAGGAGGCTGAAAGAAGCAGAAGGATGATTTAATGACCTAGAAGACAAGGTAATGGAAAGTAATAAAGCTGAACAAAAGAGAGAAAGAATTACACAAAATGAGAACAGACCTAGGGAACTCAGGGACTCCATAAAACATAATAACTTTCATATTATAGGAGTCCCAGAAGAAGAAGAGAGAAAAAAGGGGGCAGAAAGTTTATTTGAAGAAATAATAGCTGAAAACTTTCCTAATCTGGGGAAGGAAATAGAGGTCCAGATCCAGGAGACACATAGAACTCCAATCAAAATCAACAAAAGCAGCCTACACCAAGAAAATGGTAATTAAATTTGCAAAATATAGTGATAAAGAAAAAAATCCTAAAAGCAGCAAGACAAAAGATATCCTTAACTTACAATGAAAAACCCATGAGGCTAGCAAGAGATTTTCAAATGAAATTTGGCAAACCAAAAAGTAGTGACATGATATGTTCAATGTGCTGAATGGAAAAAATCTTCAGCCAAGTATACTCTATTCAGCAAGGCTATCACTCAGAATAGAAGACGTAAAGAGTTTCCCAGACAAACAAAACCTGTGGAATTCATGACCACTAAACCAGCCCTGTAAGAAATATTAAATGTGACTCTCTGAGGGGAAACGAGAGATCCGAAGTGGCAATATAAAGCAGGACTCGGGACGCCTGGGTAGCTCAGTTGGTTAAGCGGCTGCCTTTGGCTCAGGTCATGATCCCAGCATCCTGTGATCGAGTCCCGCATCGGGCTCCTTGCTCGGCAGGGAGCCTGCTTCTCCCTCTGCCTCTGCCTGCCACTCTGCCTATGCTTGCTTACTCTCTCTCCCTCTCTCTCTGACAAATAAATAAATAAAAATCTAAAAAAAATAAAAAATAAAGCAGGACTCACAAAAGCAATAAAAATGAATATTTCTGTAGAAAAATAAGTCAAGGAACTCACAAAAGAGGTTATAAAATATAATAACATATACCTAAAATGTGGGGAGAAGAGGAGAAAAGAATGTGTTCAAGCCTAATGATCATCAACTAATATAAACTGCTATTTGCAGAAGATGTTATATGCAAACCTAAAGGCAACTGAATATGAAAAACCACTAATAAACATACAAGGGATAAAGAGAAAAAATCCAAATATATCACTAAAGATAATCAGCAAAACATAAAAGAGAAAGACAAGAAAAGGTCAGTGAAAATATCCAGAAATCCAGTAATGAAATGTTAATGAGTACATATCTATCAATAACTTCTGTGAATGTGAGTGGAGTAAACACTCCAATCAAGAGGAATAGGGTGACAGAATGGGGGAAAAAAAAAAAGACCCATCTATCTTTCCCCTACAAAAAATCTCACTTTAGACATAAAGAGAACTGCAGATTGAAAATGAGAGGATGAAGAAACATTTATCATGCAAATGATGTCAAAAGAAAACCGGAGTAGCAATACTTATATAAGACAAAGTAGACTTTAAAACAAAGACTGTAATAAGAGACAAAGGACACTATATAATAATAAAGACGATAATCCAACAAAAAGATATAACAATTGTAAATATTTATGCTCCCAATATGGGAGTACCCAGACATATAAAACAATAACAAATGTAAAGGAACCCATTATAATAATACAATAATACTAGGGAAATTTAACAGTCCCCTTACATCAATGAACAGATCATCTAAACAAAAATCAACAAGGAAGCAATAGTTGTGAATGACACACTGGAACCAGATGGCCTTAACAGATAATATTCAGAACATTCCATCCTAAAACTGCAGAATACACATTCTTTTGAAGTGCACATGGAATGTTCTCCAGAATAGATCACATCTTAGGCCACAAAACAGGCCTCAACATATATAAGAAGACTAAAGTCATACCATGAAGCTGTTTTGACTACAACACTATGAATCTAGAAGTCAGCCACAAGAAGAAAATTTAGGAAGACCACAAATACCTGGAGGTTAAATAACCTGCTACAAAACAATAATGGGTCAACCAGGAAATAAAAGAAATAAAAAAGTACATGGAAACAAATGAAAATGAAAACCCAATGCATCCTTTGGGTGCAACAAAAGTGATCCATCCTAGATGGAAGTATACAGCAATACAGGCCAACTTCAAGAAGCAAGAAAAATCTCAAATAAACAACATAACATTACATGTGAAAGAGCTAAGGGAAAAAAACAACGAACAAGGCCTTAAGACAACAGAAGGGAAGAAATAAAAAAGATTAGAGTAGAAATAAATGATATAGAAACTAAAAAAAAAAAAAAAGTCAATGAAACCAGGAGCTGGTCTTTGAAAAAATTGGAAAAAGTTATTAACTTCTAACAAGACTAATCAAAAGGAGAGAAGGATAGGGAAAGTACTCAAATAAAATTACAAATTTGAGGGATAAATAACAACCAAACCACAGAAATACAAACAATTATAAGAGAATATTATGAAAAATTATATGACAACAAATTGGACAACCTAGAAGAAATGGATAAATTCATAGGAACATATAACATCTCAAAACTGAAGCAGTAAAAAAATGCAGGATTTGAATAGATTGCTAGCAAGGAAATTGAATCAGTAATGAAAAAATTCTCAACAAATGAAAGTCCAGGATAAATATGGCTTCACAAGCAAATTCTCCCAAACTTTTAAAAAAGTTAATACCCATTCTTCTCAAACTCTTCCAAAAAAATAGAAAAGGAAGAAAAACTTCCAAATTCATTCTGTGAGGACAGCAGTACCCTGACTACCCCAACCAGATACAGATTACCACACACACACACAATAACAAAACAACAACAAAAATACCCGAGAGAGCTACAGGCCATTATCTCTGATGAACATAGATGCAGAAATCCTCAACAAAATACTAGCCAACAGAATACAATAATACGTTAAAAAAATCACCACAATCAAATGCGGTTTATTCCTGGATTGTGAATGTTTATTCAATAGTCACAACTGAATCAAAAGAATACATTACATAAATAAAAGAATGGATAAGAACCACGTGATCATTTCAATAGATGCAGAAAAAAAAAACTGACAAAGTACAAAATCCATTCATGATAAAAGCCCCCAACAAAGTAGATTTACAGGGAACATATCTCAACATAATAAAAATCATCTATGAAAAATCCACAGCTAATATCTTCCCCAATGGGGAAAAAACAGAGCTTTTCCTCACAGTAGGAACAAGATAGGGATGTCCACTCCACCCAGTTATTTAACACAGTACTGGAAATCCTAACTACAGAAATCAACAACAAAAAGAAATAAAAGGCATCCAAGTTGGCAAGAAAGAAGTCAAACCTTCACTATTTGCAGATGACATGACACTCGATATAGAAAATCCCAAAAGACACCCCAAAAAACTGCTGAAACTGGTAAACAAATTCATTAAAATCACAGGATACAAAGTCAACATACAGAAATCTGTTGCATTCTATACACCAATAGCGAAGAAGCAAAAAGAAAGCAAAAAGAACAAATTAAGGAATGATCCCATTTGCAACTGCACAAAAAACAAGATACCTAGGAATAAATCTAACCAAAGAGATGAAAGACCTATACTCTGAAAACCATAGAACACTTATGAAAGAAATTGAAGATGACACAAAGACATGGAAAGATATTCTTTGCTCTTGGATTAGAAGAACAAATATTTTTTAAATGTCTATACAGTGTTGCCTGGGTGGCTCAGTTGATTAAGTGTCTGATTCTTGGTTTTAGCTCAGTTCATGACATCAGGGTCATGAGATTGAGTCCCACATTGGTCTCAGGGCTCAGCATGGAGTCTGCTTGAGCTTCTCTCTCCCTTCCTCAAATAAATAAAATCTTTTTAAAAAATAAATAAAATGTCTATAATACACAAAGCAATCTACATATTTTAAATGCAAATTCTGTATCAAAGCACCAACAGCATTTTCACAGAGCTAGTATAAACAATCCTAAAATTTGTATGGAAGCACAAAAAAAAACCCAAGTCCCCAAACAACCTTGAAAAAGAAAAGCAAAGCTGGAGGCATCATCCTTCTTTTTTATTTTAAGATTTTATTTATTTATTTGACAGAGAGAGAAAGATCACGTGTAGGCAAAGAGGCAGGCGGGGGGTGGGGGGGAAGTAGGCTCCCTGCTGAACAGAGAGCCTGATGTGGACTCAATCCCAGGACCACAAGATTATGACCTGACCAAAGGCAGAAGCTTAACCCACTGAGCCACTCAGGTGCCCCGAAACATCATACATCTGACTTCAAGTTATATTATAAAGTTTTAGTAATCAAAACAGTATGGTACCAGTACAAGAACTGATACATAGATCAAGGGAACAGACTAGAAACCCCAGAAATGAGCCCACAATGATATGGTCAATTAATCTTTGACAAAAGCAGTAAAGAATATCCAAGGGGGAAAAAAACTCTTTCTTCAACAAAACGTATTGGGAAAACTGGACAGCTACATGGAAAAGAACGGAACTAGACCACTTTCTTGCATCAGACACAAAAATAAATACAAAATGAATCTGATAAATGTAGGACTTGACTCCATAAAGTCTTAGAAGAGAACACAGGAAGTAACTTCTTTGACTACAGGCTATGTAGCAACTTCTAGTTATGCTTCCTGAGGCAAAGCAAACAAAAGGAAAAATAAACTATTGGGACTACATCAAAATTTAAAACTTCTGTACAGTGAATGAAACAACAAACTAAAAGGCAGCCTATGGAATGGGAGAAGATATTTGCAATGACATATCTGATAAAGGGTTAGTATCCAAAATATATAAAGTGCTTATAAAACTTAACACCAAAAAAAGAATAATCCAATTAAAAAATAGGCAGAAGACAAAAACAGACATTTTTCCAAAGAAAAAAAATACAGATAGTTAACAGATCCATGAAAAGATGCTCAATATCAATTATCAACAGGGAAATGGGAATCAAAACTGCAATGAGCTATCACCTCATACCTGTCACAAGGGCTAAAATTAACAACACAAAGAACAGCTGGTGTTGGCGAGGATATGGAGAAAGGACAAACCTCTTGCACTGTTGCTGAGAATGCAAATTGCCGCAGCCACAATGGAAAACAGTATGGAGTTTCCTCAAAAAGTTAAAAATAGAATTACCCCACGATCCAGCAATTGAATTACTACGTATTGACCCAAAGAATACAAAAAATACCAATTCAAAGGAATACATGAACCTGAAATTTATAGGAGCATTATCTGTAATAGGCGAATTATGGAAATAGCCCAAGTGTCCATCAACCGATGAATGGATAAAGAAGAAGTTGTGTGTGTGTGTGTGTGTATATAATGGAATATTAATTAGCTATTAAAAAGAATGAAATCTTGCCATTTGCAAGGATATAGATGGAGCTAGAGAGTATTATGCTAAGTGAAATAAGTCAGTAAGAGACAAATACCATGTGATTTCACTCACATATGGAATTTAAGAAACAAAACAAATGAGCAAAGGGGGGAAAAGGCAAACTAAGAAACACTCTTAACTATAGAGAACAAACTGATGGTTAGTTACTAGAGGGAGGTGGGTAGGGGAATGGGTGAAAGAGGTGATGGGGACTAAGGGACACACTTGGCTGTGATGAGTTCCAGAAGATGTATGGAAGAGTTAAATCATTATATTATCTACCTGAAACTAATAGTACACTGTATACTAACTAACTGGAATATAAATCAAAGTGTTAAAAAAAGAAAACTAAAAACAAATTTGTATATACATTCACCAGTGATAATATTGATCTAGATTATTCTTAGATTTCCTTATTTTAATGTAATGTCCATTTTCTGTTCCAGAATTGCATACAGTACACCACTTTACATCACCACTTTATGTTTAACTGTCCTGTCTCCTTAGGCTCTTCTTGCTTGTGACAGTTTCTTAGACTTCCTTGGTTTCTGATGACCTTGACAGTGCTGAAAAATAATTATCATGTATTTTGTGGGATGCGCCTCTATTGTAATATGTTTGATGTTTTTGTTATGATTAAACTGGAGTTAGGGCTTTTGGGAAGAAGACCACAGAAGTAAAAAGTCATTTTCCCTTGAGGAGTCAAGATGGTGGAGGAGTAGCAGACTGAGATGACATCAGGTCGCAGGAGTTCAGCTAGATAGTTATCAAACCATTCCAAACACCTACAAACACAACAGGAGATCAAAGAGAAGAAGAGTAGCAATTCTAGAAACAGAAAATTGACCACTTTCTCAAAGGTAGGATGTGTGGAGAAGTGAATCTGAAGTAATGGGAAGACAGACCATGGGGGGAAGGGCCAGCTCCCAGTAAGCGGTGGAGCAAGAGAGCACAAAATTCTAACTTTTAAAAGTCTGTCCACTGAGGAACATCTCTCCAGAGGCTAAGGGGCGGTGGAGCTATCGTGGGGACAGTGTGGTCTCAGGTTCTGGGGTCACAGAAGGATCTGGGGTGTCTGAGTGTAGCAGAGCTCACAGGTATCAGAGCAGGGAAGCTGGCTACAGAGACAGAGCCAAGGACTGAACTCTCAGCTTGGGGTTACCTTAAACTGTGACCCGTGGCACGTTCATACCACTGCTCTTTGAGCAGGAACCCTACAAGTGGCAGATCCAGGGAGACCCACCTTCATCCATTGGAAGAGCAGAGTGGCAGGAATCTGCTGGGTTTAGAGACTATAAATGAGGCTGCATGCTGGAAACAGAAATGCTTGGTCACAGGCCAGGTGAGCTCAGAGCACGACCGGAGACCAGGGAGACGGGAGTGATTGAGTACTTGTCTCTGAGGGTGCACTGAGAAGTGGGGCCCTGAGTTCTCCAGGGTAGAGACTGGGAGGCTGCCATTTTCATTCCCATCCTGCAGAGCTCTACAGAAAGCATTCAGGGAACAAAAGCTCCCGAGAGCGAACCTGAGCAGATTACTTAGCCTGGCCCCTGGCAAGGGCCACACAATTCTGCCTCGGCCAAAGACACTTGAGAATCACTACAACAGGCCCCTCCCCCAGAAGTTAAGCAAGAACATCCAGCCAAGACCAAGCTCACTGATCAAGGAGAACAGTGGAATTCCAGAGGAGGGAAAAGGAAGGCATGGAATTGATGGCTTTCTCCCCATAATTCTTTATTAAATTTTTCTTAATTTTATTTTTTTCTAATTCAATTTAATTCTAAACGTCTTTAACTTTTGCTCTTTCCTCTTTTAACGTTTTTTAACTAGTTTATCTTAACAATACCTTTCTTTAAAAAAATTCTTTTTAAACCTTCATTATTATACATACAGGGTTTTTTCTTCTAAAAAATTTTGGGATACAATTTCTTCTAATAGATAAAATTGTACCCTAAATCTAGCACAGGGCTTTGTTCTAATCTCCAGCCTGAGATAATACTCTCCACTTTATTTTTCTTTCTTTTTCTAAGCAACATATCTTATCAATCTTTTATCTATCAATTGATCTTATCAATTCCTTTTTTAGAATTTTTTTAAATTTTCAACTTTAGTCATATTCCATATCTTCATCATGTTTACCCTTATTTTTGTATATATATGTTTTTCTTTCTTTAAAATTTTGGGAGGTAGTTTCTTCTAAGAGACCAAAAGTACACCCAAAATGAAGTGGGTGGCTCTGTTTTTTTCACCAGTCTAATATATATATTTTTTTAATTTAAAAAAAAATTTATAAACTTCTTTTTACACCCTGTCTTCTCCCCCCAATTTGGGGTCCCTTCTGATTTTGTTAGTGTGCATTACTCTGGGGTCTTTGCCACCCTTTTAGTATTTTATTCTCTCATTCATATATTCTTCTCTGGATAAAATGACAAGGTGGAAAAACTCACCACAAAAAAAAGAAAAAGAACAAGAGGAGCTACTGAAGGCTGGGGACCTAATCGATACTGATATTGATAATATGTCAGATCTAGAGTTCAGATGGTGATTCTCAATGTGTTACCTGGGCTCAGAAAAAGCATGGAAGATATTAGAGAATCCCTGTCTGGAGAAATAAAAGCCCTTTCTGGAGAAATTAAAGAAATAAAATCTAACGAAGTTGAAATTTAAAAAGCTATTAATGAGGTACAATCAAAAATGGAGTCTCTTATTGCTAGGATAAATGAGGCAGAAGAGAGAATTAGTGATATAGAAGACCAAGTAGCACAGAATAAAGAAGCTGAGCAAAAGAGAGACAAATAATTACTGGACCATGAGGAGAGAATTCGAGAGATAAGTGATACCACAAGATGAAACAATATTAGAATAATTGGGATTCTAGGAGAAGAAGAAAGAGAGAGGGGAGCAGGAGGTATATTGGATCAAAATATTGTAGAGAATTTCCCTAATATGACAAAGGGAACAAGCATCAAAATCCAGGAGGCACAGACAACTCCCCTCAAATCAATAAAAATATGTCCACACCCCGTCATCTAAGAGTAAAACTTACCAGACTTAGTGACAAAGAGAAAATCTTGAAAGCAGCATGGCCCAAAAAGTCTATAGCATACAATGGTAAAAATATTAGATTGACAGCAAACTCATCCACAGATCCAGCTAGACTATCATTGAAAAGAGTAAGGAGGGACACCTGGGTGGCTCAGTTGGTTAAGCAGCTGCCTTTGGCTCAGGTCATGATCCCAGCGTCCTGGGATCAAGTCCTGCATCAGGCTCCTTGCTCGGCAGGGAGCCTGCTTCTCCCTCTGCCACTGCCTGCCACTCTGTCTGCCTGTGCTCACTCGCTCTCTCTCTCTCTCTCTGAAAATTAAATAAATAAATAAAATCTTAAAAAAAAAAAAGAAAAGAAAAGAGTAAGGAGATGGGCGCCTGGGTGGCCCAGTGGGTTAAAGCCTCTGCCTTCAGCTCAAGTCATGATACCAGGGTCCTGGGATCAAGCCCCGCATTGGGGTCTCTGCTCAGTGGGGAGCCTGCTTTCCCCCTCTCGCTCTGCCTGCCTCTCTGCCTATTTGTGATCTCTGATTGTCAAATAAATAAATAAAATCTTAAAAAAAAAAAAAAGAGTAAAAACCTTCCAGGACAAACAAAAACTAAAAAAAAGAGATAAAAACCTTCCAGGATAAACAAAAACTAAAAAAAAAAAAAATTGTAAATACCAAACCAGCCCTACAGGAAATATTGAAAGGGGTCCTCTAAGCAAAGAGAGAGCCTAAAAGTAGTAGATTAGAAAGGAACTGAGAACAATATACAGTAATAGTCACCTTACTGGCAATACAATGGCACTAAATTCAAATCTTTCAATAGTTACGCTGAATGTAAATGAGCTAAATGCCCCAATCAATATACACAGGGTATCAGAATGAATAAAAAAACAAAACCCATCAATATGTTGTCTACAAGACACTCATTTTAGACCCAAAGACACCTTCAGAATTAAAGTGAGGGAGTGGAAAACAATTTACCATGCTAATGGACATCAAAGGAAAGCTGGGGTTGCAATCCTTATATCAGATAAATTAGATTTTAAGCCAAAGACTATAATAAGAGATGAGGAAGAACACCATATCATACTCAAAGTGTCTGTCCAACAAGAAGATCTAACAATTTTAAATATCTATACCTCTAACATGGGAGCAGCCAACTATATAAACCAATTAATATCAAAATAAAAGAAACACATAGACAATAATACAATAATCGTACATGACTTTAACACCCCCCTCACTGAAATGGACAGATCATCCAAGCAAAAGATCAACAAGGAAATAAAGGCCTTAAATGACACACTGGACCAGATGGACATCACAGATATATTCAGAACATTCCATCCCAAAGCAACAGAATACACAATTTTCTCTAGTGCACATGGAACATTCTCCAGAATAGATCACATCCTGGGTCACAAATCAGGACTCAACTGGTATCAAAAGATTGGGATCAGGGCGCCTGGGTGGCTCAGTAGGTTAAAGCCTCTGCTTTTGGCTCAGGTCATGATCCCAGGGTCCTGAGATCAAGCCCCACATTGGGCTCTCTGCTCCGCGGAGAGCCTGCTTCCTCCTGTCTCTCCCTGCCTGCCTCTCTTGCCTACTTGTAATATCTGTCTGTCGAATAAATAAATAAAATCTTTAAAAACAAAAAAGATTGGGATCATTCCCTGCATATTTTCAGACCACAATGCTCTGAAGCTAGAACTCAATCACAAGAGGAAATTTGGAAAGAACCCAGATACATGGAGGCTAAAGAGCATCCTACTATAGAATGAATGGGTCAACCAGGAAATTAAGAAGAATTGAAAAAAATCATGGAAACAAATGATAATGAAAACACAACAGCTCAAAATCTGTGGGACACAGCAAAGGCAGACCTGAGAGGAAAATATATAGCGATACAAGCCTTTCTCAAGAAACAAGAAAGGTATCAAATACACAACCTAACCCTACACCTAGAGGAGCTAAAGAAAGAAGAGCAAAGAAAGCCTAAATCCAGCAGGAGAAGAGAAATAATAAAGATCAGAGCAGAAATCAATGAAATAGAAACAACAACAACAACAACAACAACAAACAGTAGAGCAAATCAATGAAACTAGGAGCTGGTTCTTTGAAAGAATTAATAAGATTGATAAACCCCTGGCCAGACTTATCAAAAAGAAAAGACAAAGGACCCAAATAAATAAAATCTTGAATGAAAGAGGAGAGATCACAACCAACACCAAAGAAATACAAACAATTATAAGAACATATTATGAGCAACTCTACACCACCAAATTTGACAATCTGGAAGAAATAGATACATTCCTAGAGACATATAAACTACCACAACTGAACCAGCAAGAAATAGAAAACCTGAACAGACCCATAACCAGTAAGGAGATTAAAACAGTCATCAAAAATCTCCAAACAAACAAGATCCCAGGGCCAGACAGCTTCCCAGGTGAATTCTACCAAACACTTAAAGAAGAATTAATTCCTATTCTCCTGAAACTGTTCCAAAAAATAGAAATGGAAGGAAAACTTCCAAACCCCAAAACCAGACAAGGATCCCATCAAAAAAGAGAATTACAGACCAATATTCTTGATGAACACAGATGCGAAAATTCTCACCAAAATACTAGCCAATAGGATCCAACAGTACATTAAAAGGATTATTAACCATGACCAAGTGGGATTTGCTCCTGGGTTGCAAAGTTGGTTCAACATCTGCAAATCAATCAATGTGATACACTACTACATTAATAAAAGAAAGGACAAGAATCATATGATACTCTTAACAGATGCAGAAAAAGCATTTGACAAAGTGCAGCATCCTTTCTTGATTAAAACTCTTCACAGTGTAGGGATAGAGGGTACATACCTCAATATCATCAAAGCCATCTATGAAAAACCCACAGCGAATATCATTCTCAATGGGGAAAAACTGAGAGCTTTTCCCCCAAGGTCAGGAACATGACAGGGATGTGCACTATTACCACTGCTGTTCAACACAGTACTAGAAGTCCTAGCCTCAACAAATAGACAACAAAAAGAAATAAAAGGCATCTGAATCGGCAAAGAAGAAGCCAAACTATCACTTTTTGCAGATGATATGATACTTTATGTGGAAAACCCAAAAAACTCTACCGTGAAACTCCTAGAACTCATAGAGGAATTCAGGAAAGTGGAAGGATATAAAATCAATGTACAGAAAACAATCGCATTTCTATACACCAACAATGAGAAGAAAAAGAAAATAAGGAGTCTATCCCATTTACAATTGTAAAAACAACAACAACAACCACCACCATCATAAGATACCTAGGAATAAATCTAACCAAAGAGGAAAAGAATCTGTACTCAGAAAACTATAGAATACTCACTAAAGAAATTGAGGAAGACACAAAGAAATGGAAAAATGTTCCATGCTCATGGATTGGAAGAACATATATTGCAAAAACCTCTATGCTACCTAGAGCAATCTACATATTTAACACAATCCCTACCAAAATACCATCAACTTTTTTTTTAAAGAAAAGGAACAAATAATTCTAAAATTTATATGGAACCAGAAAAGACCTCAAATAGCCAGAGGAATGTTGAAAAAGAAAGCCAAATTTGGTGGCATCACAATACCAGACTTCACGCCCTATTACAAAGCTGTCATCATCAAGACAGTATGGTACTGGCACAAAAATAGACACATAGATCAATTTAACAGAATAGAGAGCCCAGAAAAAGACCCTCAACTCTATGGTCAACTAATCTTCGACAAAGCAGGAAAGAATATCCAATGGAAAAAAGACAGTCTCTTCAACAAATGGTGTTGGGAAAATTGGACAGCCACATGCGGAAAAATGAAACTGGACCATTTCCTTACACCACGCACAAAAATAGACTCAAAATGGATGAAGGGCCTCAATGTGAGAAAGGAATCCATCAAAATCCTTGAGGAGAACACAGGCAGCGACCTCTTCGACCTCAGCCATGGCAACTTCTTCCTAGGAACATCGCCAAAGGCAAGGGAAGCAAGGGCAAGAATGAACTATTGGGACTTCAAGATCAAAAGCTTTTGCACAGCAAAGGAAACAGTCAACAAAACCAAAAGACAACTGACAGAATGGGAGAAGATATTTGTAACCGACATATCAGATAAAGGGCTAGTATCCAAAATCTATAAAGAACTTATCAAACTCAACAGCCAAAGAACAAATAATCCAATCAAGAAATGGGCAGAGGACATGAACAGACATTTCTGCAAAGAAGCCATCCAGATGGCCAACAGACACATGAAAAAGTGCTCCACATCACTCGGCATCAGGGAAATACAAATTAAAACCACAGTGAGACAACACTTCACACCAGTTAGAATGGCTAAAATTAATAACTCAGGAAACGACAGATGCTGGAGAGGATGTGGAGAAAGGGGAACCCTCCTACACTGTTGGTGGGAATGCAAGCTGGTGCAGCCACTGTGGAAAACAGCATGGAGATTCCTCAAAAAATTGAAAATAGAGCTACCCTATGACCCAGCAATCGCACTACTGGGTATTTACCCTAAAGATACAAATGTAGTGATCCAAAGGGGCACGTGCACCCGAATGTTTATAACAGCAATGTCCACAATAGCCAAACTATGGAAACAACCTAGATGTCCATCAACAGATGAATGGATAAAGAAGATGTGGTATATATATACAATAGAATACTATGCAACCATGAAAAGAAATGAAATCTTGCCATTTGCAACAACGTGGATGGAACTAGAGGGTATTATGCTGAGCGAAATAAGTCAATCAGAGAAAGACAACTGTCATATGATTTCCCTTATATGAGGAAGTGGAGATGCAACGTTGGGGGCTTGGGGGGTAGGAAAAGAATAAATGAAACAAGATGGGATCGGGTGGGGGAGACAAACCACGAGAGACTCTTAATCTCACAAAACAAACTGAGGTTTGTTGGGGGAGGGTAGGGAGACGGTGGTGGGGTTATGGACATTGGGGAGTGTATGTGCTATGGTGAGTGCTGTGAAGTGTGTAAACCTGACGATTCACAGACCTGTATCCCTGGGGCTAATAATACATTATATGTTAATTTTTAAATAATCATTTTCCCCATTATATCAAGGGTAAATTCTAACATGGGTTCATCATTGTTTTTAATCTTGAACACCTGGTGGAAGTAGTGTCTGTCAAGCTTTTTCATTGTAAATTACTGTTTTGTTTTGTTTTTCTGCCCTTCACACTATTCAAACTGTTCCAGCTTTGGCATTTAGAAGTCCTTTCAATTGACTCCTATTTGTCTTCAACACAGCCTCAACAATGTGATGATACTGCTTTTGTTTTCTGCTTGTTAGTTTCTGTTTGTTTTTGTTCTCCTTAGCATTTCTTTGCTTTCTGCTCGCTTTTCTAGTATAATTCTCCAAGGAGACTTGGTTGGTTGTTTTTTGTTTATTGTTTTTATTGGAAAGTATTATTTGAAAAGATGGTCTAGGTGTTAGGTCTGTTGCTACTGGGATGTGGTTACCTTCGGTCATCTCATCCGACATATAAAGGAAACAAGTGTCTATATTAATCAACATATACGTATACGTATTTATAAATATTTGTATATGCAATATCATTTATATCTATTTGAAGTGAAATTATGAGTAAATTGTGATGTTTCCACTTCTTATCCATGACCAGCTAGATCATTCTATTTTCATCCCCTTGCTTACCTATAATCTCTAATTTCAAAACAAAGAGAACTAGTTCACACAATCCACAACCCATTTATTGAATTCCACGGTATGTGTATAGTAGTATCACAATTACTCATATCCACGTAGCCCATGGAAATATGTCCTAAACTAGAATACATGAAACTCCTTTTCTCTTTAAAGATTTTTTTTTAATTTGACAGATAGAGATCACAAGTAGGCAGAGAGGCAGGCAGAGAGAGAGAGAGAGAGGAGGAAGCAGGCTCCCTGCTGAGCAGAGAGCCCGATGTGGGGCTCGATCCCAGGACACTGAAATCATGACCCAAGCTGAAGGCAGAAGCTTTAACCCACTGAGCCACCCAGGTGCCCCAAAACTCCTTTTCTCTTTAATCTTACAGATCTGTACTGGTACTGCTTCCCCCTAACTTCTTTTTTTTAAGATTTTGTTTATTTACTTGACAGAGAGAGAGATCACAAGTTGGCAGAGAAGCAGGCAGAGAGAGAGAGTACTTCCCCCTAACTTAAATGAAAGTGTTTCATACATTTTTAATAGTGTTAGAGTCTGCTTTCATTGTCTGGATGCCTTACTGGGATATCTCAACTTCCTAAATATTTTTTTTAATTTGCATAAATGAAGGTTTCCCTTCTGTGCTTTAAAGTTCTGTGGGTTTTGACAAATGCATACTAGCCATGTAGCCACCATTACACTGTCATACAGAATACTTTTGCCATGCTAAAAATTACCTGTGCTTTATGTATACAACCCCCACACCCTTTTCTATCCTTAGTCCCTGGCAATCACTGATCTCTTTTGTCTCCACAGTTTTGCTTTTTCTACAATGTCATGTAACTGGGATAATATGCCATGCGACCTTTTCAGATTGGATTCTTTTCTCTAGCAATATGTATTAAAATTCCTCCATATCTTTCCATTGCTTGATAGCTAATTTCCTTCTTATTTCTGAATAGTATCCCATTATATGTATTTCTCTAATTAGGTCATTCCTTTACCTATTGGAGGACATCTTGTTTGCTTCTAGTTTTTGGAAAATTATGAATAAAGCTTCTATAAATATTTGTGTGTGGGTTTTTGTGTGATCTCAAGCTTTCAAACTAGTTGGATAAATATGTAGGAATGTGATTTTTGGATTGCATGGTGAGATCATGTTTAGCTTTGTACAATACTGCCAAACTGTCTTTCCAAAGTGACTATATATTCTCACCAAAAATGAATGAGAGTTTCTGTTGATGTGTATCCTCAGCAGCATGAGATTTTGTCAGGTTTTGTTGGTTTTGCCATGGTTGTTGTTGTTTAATTACTGTCTTTGTTATTCTAATAGATAATGTAGTGGTTTCTGATTTTTTTAATATGATATTCCCTAATATTAAATGAGGTGGAACATCTTCTATATTCCTAGCTGTCAGCTACGTATCTTCCTTAGTGAGTTGTCTGTTCAGATATTGTGCCCATTTTTTCAATGGGTTGCTTGATTTTTTTTTTTAAGATTTTATTTATTTGACACAGAGAGAGAGAGAGATCCCAAGCAGGCAGAGAGGCAGGCAGAGACAGAGGGGGAAGCAGATTCCCCGCCCAGCAGGGAGCCCAATGCGGGGCTCAATCCCAGGACCCTGAGATCATGACCTGAGCTGAAGGCAGAGGCTTAACCCACTGAGCCACCCAGGTGCCCCTGGGTTGCTTGATTTCTTATTGTTGAGTTTAAGATGTCATTGCATCCTCAATCAGATATGTGTTTTGCAGATATTTTTTCCAAGTCATGGCTTGTCATTCTCTTAACAGTGTCTGTTATGGATATCCATTTGTTATAGCTCCATTTATTGGAAGGACTATTATTTCTCCATGGAACTATCTTTGTTTCTTTGCTGAAATTTAGTTGTCTATATTTGTATGAGTCTATTTCTGGGCTTTCTCTTCTGTTCTATTTATCTGTATGCCTATATTTTCACAAAACCACACTGTCTTGTTTACTGCAGCTTTATAACAAATTTTGAATTATGTAGAGCCAGTTCTGTTGATCTACAGTGGCCTGTTTTTCTACTACCACACTGTCTTAATTACTGTAGCCTTATAATAAATATTGAAGTTAAGTAATGTGTGTTTTATAACTTTGTTGTTCTTCAGTATCATGCAGGCTATTTTTTATCTTTTCATATAAACTTTTCATTCATATAAGCTTTTCATATAAACTACATTCAGTTTATCAATATATTAGCATTACTCTCTATATGTAGATTAGGATTGAAATAAATTTATAGATTATATAAAGTTGAAAGAATTAACATCTTAATCATAGTGAATCTCTCAGTCCATGAACAAGGACTTTATCTTCAGTCATCCTTAATTTTTCTTGAGTCTTCTTTAGACCTATGCATTATTTAGAAGTGTGCTATTTAAATTCCAAATATATAAGGATTATCCTGCTTTATTTCCATTATTTACTTCTTGTTTAAATCCATTTTGGTTTTGAACACATATTATTTTATATCTATCATTTTAAAGATCTTAAAGTTTACTTCTTGACCCAAAGTGTGTCGTATCTTCATGAATGTTTTATTTGTCTTTGAGAATGTTTATTTTGCCACTGAAGGATGGAGTATTTCATAAATGTCAATTAAGACAAATTATTTAATAATAGCCAACCAATTTAACTTTTATATATATATGTGTGTATCTATATTATATATGTGAATATATATATATAGGTATATATGTATAGGTATAGATATGTATATGTGTGCATATGTATATATATATGAATACTATTCTATAGAAGGAAGACATATTACAGTTTGAAGATTTAACAAATCTGTTTCAAATCTAATAGGCTATAAAATATGTTTCTATTATAAGATGATAGAAGAGGAGAGGGGACAGAATTTAAAAAAAAATAGAACACGGTCATTTCAATATACCACATCCTGGTGATTTTAATTTTAATATGCAGCACTAAGACACACAACACGAATACAAGCAAATAAAAACCACCACCAACAACAAAACCTTTTTATGACTTGGGTAGAGAAAAGTTAAAATATACCTGGTCCTGTGTAGATGACATATACATACGTATTGGAAAATTACAGAAATCCTCATTATTCCCTAGAAAAATGGTTAAAATGAGCAGTTCAGGGCAAATCAGAATTCTCTGAATTCTCTAACTCTGAAAAGGTTAGCCTCATCAGGTTTCTTTGGCATCACAGGAAATTTCTTTAAAGTAAAAGAGTATAATCAGAACTCACCTAAAAGACTCTATTAGTCTCTTTATGATGACACAACTGAAATTTTCCTAATCATCTGCTAACATTTCTTGAATTATTATATATCCCCTTTCATGAATTTATCTCCTACTATAATGTTTATTTGAATATATATTAAATTGTTGAATACCAGTCTCTTTTTGGTCACTCTGAATGTCATTTGACAGGTTCCAAAGTACCTAAATGTCAGTGATGCTTAAGTGAATACTTTTTTTAAAAGATTTTATTAATTTATTTAACAGAGAGATACACAGTGAGAGAAGGAACACAAGCAGGAGGAGTGGAAGAGGGCAGGAAGCCCAATGCAGGGCTTGATCCCAGGACCCTGGGATTATGACCTGAGTCTAAGACAGACACTTAACGACTGAGCCACTCAGGTGCCCCTAAATGAATAGTCTTAACTGATATACTGCCTTCTGTTTGTGGCAGAAACTTAAAAGAAAGTTGCAAAATTTTTAGTCTTTTATATACCCCCAAAGCATATTGTCTTTTCTGTGTTTTAATATATCTCAAAGCCACACAAGGTCATTTCCCATTTTTAACACTTATTTCTATTTGTTGCTGAAAATTTTCTTCTAGCACTTTTAAATTTTTAATGTACAGTTACTTTGTTATGAAATAAATTTTTAAAAAACATGGTTGCTTATACTTGGAACTTATGTGTAAAAATGTAGAGAGACAGATAGGATGGTGACCTGGTACACTTAGAGGAAACCAAAAACATAATAAATGATTTCTTTTAAAATTAAAACTTTGTTATAAATTATAATGTTGATAGTAGTAGAAGTAGCAAGTGTAGCAGAAGTGGCAAGAGTGACCATAGAACCAGAAGCATGGTTTAGATAGTGAGAATATTGGAGCACTGTCCTAGTCTACTCTGCTATCAATAAGTATTGCTGTACTCTTGGACAGTGTTGTTGTTTTTTTAAATTTTAATCATTTTTATGTCACTTCCCTTTTTCTTATCTGAGATGACTGGCTTAGCTTCTGCATTTCTTTCTAACTAAAATGTTGAATCTACCATCTGTACATCTGCATTTAGGGGAGAGGTGTTATCTAATTAACTACAAATAGAGGGTTAATAAGCTTTAATAGAAGAGCTGTGGTGTATAACAGTTTGAAATGTGGTCAGAGTGATAGAATGATTACCCATCAGTTTAAATCTACTAAAGGAGAGACAATAGGACAACAAAAGCTTATTGAAAAAAATAATGAGTTGTATAAACTTGAGACTTATATGGAAGACAGCGTATTTCTGACAGCACGTTTCTTTGGACTTGTGAAGAAATTCAATTATAGAAATTTAGCAAGTGTTTAATGAATGAAAGGATAAAAGTGAGTTTTAATTTGAAACAATGAATATAATTAGATTCTGGAGGTTGGTTTAATTGAATTTCCTTGGGCTATTAAAAAGAATCTGAATCTAGGAAATCAGAGGTCCAGTTCAAATTTAACTCATGGTTAGTTCTAAGCCATTAACTGCCTCAAGACACTTTTCTTCCAGAAGGTATTTTTCAAAAGTGAAGGATGAAGAAAGTTGCTCTGAATGTGGAGTGAACTTATACCAGGAATCATGTTAAAAAAAAAGAGAATGGATGTTATAAAATAGATTACCTGTAACTATGTGACCTCAGGAGGGGGAGGGTGACAACAAATGTTTGGTTTAACATATGAAATACAAAATATATAGAAGCAGATACTTATAGCAGTACAATTCAACAGAATACACAAGAATATGTGAGGTCCCCAAAGAAGCAAATCTGTAGACTGGTAACTGAGTCTAGGAAACTCAAGGGGAATTAAAGAAATCAAATACATGCCTTCTTAGGTAATTTTAAATCTATCTTGGTTATCTTTATTTTTCATTTCCATATAATTTTTAAAATAAATCTTAATGTCATAAACATAGCACAATCACTGGAAATATCTTTGAACTAATAGTTTTGTGTTTTATTTAAATTCCAGTTAGCATACAGTGTAATAGTAGTTTCAGGTGTACAATATAGTGATTTGACACTTCCGTACAATAGCTGGTGCTTATCACAGGGCAGTCCTTGATCCCCATCACCTATTTCACCCATCCGCCCTCACCCCCTTCCCTGGTACAGTCATTCTCTATAGTTGAGAGGCTGTTTCTTATTTTGCTTATCTCTGCAAAGCAGTGACTTTTAAATTTAAGTTTTAGATATGTGTGGGCTTTCACATACAGAGTTAGCTCTCATTGAGGCACACCTGTACCTTCCCTGAATAAATTGTTTCTATGAAACCTTACTGTTTTAGTTCAACAGTCCTTATAGCCAAGGGCAGATGGACTTTAATAAGTTTTGTGTGAAAATACAACCTCTTGAGCAGATTGCTAGATAGCTTATCAAACTATTCTGAACACCTACAAATCCAACAGGAGATCGAAGAGAAGAAGAGCAGCAATTCTAGAAACAGAAAATCGACCATTTTCTGACAGGTAGGACCTGCAGAGAAGTGAATCCAAAGCAACAGGAAGATAGACCACGGTGGGAGGAGCCGGCTCCCGGCAAGCGGCGGAACAACGGAGCACAAAATCAGGACTTTTAAAAGTCTGCTGCACTGAGGGACATCGCTCCAGAGGCTAAGCTGGAGTGAAGCCCATGCAGGGACAGCATGGCCTTAGGTCCCGCAGGGTCACAGAAGATCAGGGCTGTCCGAGTGTCACAGAGCTCGCAGGTATTGGAGCAGGAAAGCCAGCTATAGAGACAGAGCCAAGGAGTGAGCTCTCAGCTCGGGGTTACAGGCACAGGCACAGGCCACTGCTCCGTGAGCAGGGACCCCACAAGATCTGGGGAGACCCCCCTGGAAGAGTCCAGGGATTTGCAGGGTTCAGAGACTCCAGGCGGGGCTGTGTGCCAGAGACAGAGATGCTTGGTCACAGGCTGGGTGAGCTCGGAGTGTGGCCGGAGGCCAGGGAGACTGGAGTGATAAAGTGCTTTTCTCTGAGGGCGCACTGAGGAGTAGGGCCCCGAGCTCTCGGCTCCTCTGGGTCAGAAATTGCGAGCCCGCCACTTTCATTCCTGTCCTCTGGAACTCTATGGAAAGCATTCAGGGAACAAAAGCTCCCGAAAGCGAATCCAAGCGGATTACTTAGCCCAGCCCCTGGCAAGGGTGGTGCAATTCCGCCTCGGGCAAAGACACGTAAGAATCACTACAACTGGCCCCTCCCCCAGAAGATCAACAAGAAATCCAGCCAAGACCAAGTTCACTTACCAAGGAGAACAGCAGAATTCCAGAGGAGGAGAAAGCAAAGCATGGAATTTTGGGGTTTTCTCCCCATGATTCTTTAGTCTTGCAAAGTTAATTATGTTTTCTTTATTTAATTTTATTTTTTCTGCTAATTTTTTTTAACCTTTACCCTATCCTCTTTTAACGTTTTTTAACTAGTTTACCTTAACAATACTTTTCATTTAAAAAAATCTTTTTTGAACCTTCATTATTATAGTCATATTTTATCCTTCATTGTATTTAACTTTATTTTTTGTATACACATAGGGATTTTTCTTCTAAAAAAAAAATTGGGGGCAACTTCTTCTAATAGATCAAAATATACCCTAAATCTAGCACAGGGCTTTGTTCTAGTCTCCAGCCTAAGCAAATTCTCTCCACTTTCTTTTTCTTTATTCTCCCAACCAACTTATCTTATCAACTCCTTTTTTAGAAATAAAAAAAAATTTTTTTTCATCTTTATAGTCATATTCCATTGCTTCATTTTGTTTACCTTATGTATTTTTCATTCTTTAAAATTTTTCATTCTTTAAAATTTTGGGAGGTAGTTTCTTCTAAGAGACCAAAATACTCCCAGAATTAAGTGGGTGACCCTGTTCTATTCACCAGTCTAATATATATATTTTTTCTTTTTTATATTTTTTCTTTATTTGTTTTCTTTTTTTAGTTTTTTTTTTTTCTGAACTTCTTTTTACTCCCTTCCCCTCCCTCCCCCCACAATTTGGGGTCTCTTCTGATTTGGTTAAATCACATTTTCCTGGGGTCTTTGCCACCCTCTTAGTATTTTATTCTCTCATTCATATATTCTTATCTGGATAAAATGACAAGGTGGAAAAACTCACCACAAAAAAAAGAACAAGAGGCAGTACTGAAGGGTAGGAACCTAATCAGTACAGACATTGGTAATATGTCAGATCTAGAGTTCAGAATGATACTCTCTTCACCTTGATTCTCAAGGTGCTAGCTGGGCTTGAAAAAGGCATGAAAGATACTAGAGAAACCCTTTCTGGAGAAATAAAAGCCCTTTCTGGAGAAATAATGTGGAGGCTGAGAAAAATTAAGGCCATCCCACCTCAGGTTTAGCCTTAGCATAAGTACAGCCATCTTAGCTCCGGCAGCCATCTCAGACCCCTGTGCCCAAGGGCTGAACTTTCCCCTACTTTACTTTGGTTCCAGAGACCCCCCACCCTGCTTTAGTAACAGGAAGCCCTACGCTGCTTTGGTTCCAGAAACCCCCACCCTGCTTTAGTAACAGAAATCCCGACCCAGCTTTAGTAACAGGAACCCATAAATACCCCTGTTTTAACTAAGCTCAGGGTCCAAGTCCCTACTCCACTGTGTCGGGTATACTTGGGCCCAAGCTTAAGCTTGTTAAATATACCCTCCTGTGATTGCATCAGTGTTGGCTCCTTGGTGGTCTCTCGGATGTGAAAACTCAGGTATAATAATAAAAGAACTAAAATCTAACCAAGTTGAAATAAGAAAAGTTATTAATAAGATGCAATAAAAAATGGAGGCTCTTACTGCTAGGATAAATGAGGCAGAAGAGAGAATTAGTGATATAGAAGACCAAATAGCAGAGAATAAAGAAGCTGAGCAAAAGAGAGACAAACAACTACTGGACCATGAGGAGATAGTGTGAGAGATAAGTGATACGATAAAATGAAACAACATTAAAATAATTGGGATTCCAGGAGAAGAAGAAAGAGAGAGGGGAGCAGAAGGTATATTGGAGCGAGTTATTGTACAGAATTTCCCTAATATGGCAAAGGGAACAAACATCAAAATCCAGAAGGTGCAGAGAACCCCCCTCAAAATCAATAAGAATATGTCCACACCACGTCATCTAATAGTAAAATTTACAAGTCTTAGCGACAAAGAGAAAATCCTGAAAGCAGCCCAGGAGAAGTTTGTAACATACAACAGTAAATATATTAGATTGGCAGCAGACTTATCCACAGAGACCTGGAAGGCCAGAAAGAACTGGCATGATATATTCAGAGCACTAAATGAGAAAAACATGTAGCCAAGAATAACATATCCAGCTAGGCTACCATTGAAAATAGAAGGAGAGATAAAAAGCTTCCAGGACAAACAAAAACTAAAAGAATTTGTAAGCACCAAACCAGCTCTACAGGAAATATTGAAAGGGGTCCTCTAAGCAAAGAGAGAGCCTAAACGTAGTAGATTAGAAAGGAACAGAGAACAATATACAGTAATAGTCACCTTACAGGCAATACAATGGCACTAAATTCATATCTTTCAATAGTTACCCTGAATGTAAATGAGCTAAATGCCCCAATCAATATACACAGGGTATCAGAATGGATAAAAAAACAAAACCCATCAATATGTTGTCTACAAGACACTCATTTTAGACCCAAAGACACCTTCAGAATTAAAGTGAGGGAGTGGAAAACAATTTACCACACTAATGGACATCAAAAGAAAGCTGGGGTGGCAATCCTTATATCAGATAAATTAGATTTTAAGCCAAAGACTATAATAAGAGATGAGGAAGAACACCATATCATACTCAAAGTGTCTGTCCAACAAGAAGATCTAACAATTTTAAATATCTATGCCTCTAACATGGGAGCAGCCAACTATATAAACCAATTAATAACAAAATAAAAGAAACACATAGACAATAATACAATAATCGTACATGACTTTAACACCCCCCTCACTGAAATGGACAGATCATCCAAGCAAAAGATCAACAAGGAAATAAAGGCCTTAAATGACACACTGGACCAGATGGACATCACAGATATATTCAGAACATTCCATCCCAAAGCAACAGAATACACAATTTTCTCTAGTGCACATGGAACATTCTTCAGAATAGATCACATCCTGGGTCACAAATCAGGACTCAACTGGTATCAAAAGATTGGGATCATTCCCTATATATTTTCAGACCACAATGCTCTAAAGCTAGAATTCAATCACAAGAGGAAATTTGGAAAGAACCCAGATACATGGAGGCTAAAGAGCATCCTACTAAAGAATGAATGGGTCAACCAGGAAATTAAGAAGAATTGAAAAAAATCATGGAAACAAATGATAATGAAAACACAACAGCTCAAAATCTGTGGGACACAGCAAAGGCAGACCTGAGAGGAAAATATATAGCGATACAAGCCTTTCTCAAGAAACAAGAAAGGTCTCAAATACACAACCTAACCCTACACCTAAAGGAGCTGAAGAAAGAAGAGCAAAGAAAGCCTAAATCCAGCAGGAGAAGAGAAATAATAAAGATCAGAGCAGAAATCAATGAAATAGAAACAACAACAACAACAACAACAACAACAACAACAAACAGTAGAGCAAATCAATGAAACTAGGAGCTGGTTCTTTGAAAGAATTAATAAGATTGATAAACCCCTGGCCAGACTTATCAAAAAGAAAAGACAAAGGACCCAAATAAATAAAATCTTGAATGAAAGAGGAGAGATCACAACCAACACCAAAGAAATACAAACAATTATAAGAACATATTATGAGCAACTCTACACCACCAAATTTGACAATCTGGAAGAAATAGATGCATTCCTAGAGACATATAAACTACCACAACTGAACCAGCAAGAAATAGAAAACCTGAACAGACCCATAACCAGTAAGGAGATTGAAACAGTCATCAAAAATCTCCAAACAAACAAGAGCCCAAGGCCAGACAACTTCCCAGGGAAATTCTACCAAACATTCAAAGAAGAATTAATTGCTATTCTCCTGAAACTATTCCAAAAAATAGAAATGGAAGGAATACTTCCAAACCCATTTGATGATGCCAGCATCACCTTGATCCCAAAACCAGACAAGGATCCCATCAAAAAAGAGAATTACAGACCAATATTCTTGATGAACACAGATGCGAAAATTCTCACCAAAATACTAGCCAATAGGATCCAACAGTACATTAAAAGGATTATTCACTAAGACCAAGTGGGATTTATTCCAGGGATGCAAGGTTGGTTCAACATCTGCAAATCAATCAATGTGATACAATACATTAATAAAAGAAAGAACAAGAACCATATGATACTCTCAATAGATGCAGAAAAAGCATTTGACAAAGTACAGCATCCCTTCCTGATCAGAACTCTTCAAAGTATAGGGATAGAAGGCACATACCTCAATATCATCAAAGCCATCTATGAAAAACCCACAGCAAATATCATTCTCAATGGATAAAAACAGAGAGATTTTCCAGTAAGGTCAGGAACATGACAGGGATGTCCATTATCACCACTGCTATTCAACATAGTACTAGAAGTCCTAGCCTCAACAATCAGACAACAAAAAGAAATTAAAGGCATCCGAATTGGCAAAGAAGAAGTCAAACTATCACTCTTTGCAGATGATATGATACGATGTGTGGAAAACCCAAAAGACTCCACTCCAAATCTGCTAGAACTTCTACAGGAATTCAATAAAGTGTCAGGATATAAAATCAATGCACAGAAATCAGTTGCATTTCTTTACACCAACAACAAGACAGAAGAAAGAGAAATTAAGGAGTCAATCCCATTTACAATTGCACCCCAAACCGCAAGATACCTAGGAATAAATCTAACCAAAGAGGCAAAGAATCTGTACTCAGAAAACTATAGAATACTCACTAAAGAAATTGAGGAAGACACAAAGAAATGGAAAAACGTTCCATGCTCATGGATTGGAAGAACAAATGTTGCAAAAACATCTATGCTACCTAGAGCAATCTACATATTTAACACAATCCCCAAAATACCATCAACTTTTTTTTTAAAGAAAAGGAACAAATAATTCTAAAATTTATATGGAACCAGAAAAGACCTCAAATAGCCAGAGGAATGTTGAAAAAGAAAGCCAAAGTTGGTGGCATCACAATTCCAGACTTCAAGCCCTATTACAAAGCTGTCGTCGTCAATCAGAGAAAGACAACTATCATATGATATCCCTGATATGAGGAAGTGGAGATGCAACATGGGGGCCTAGGGGGGTAGGAAAAGAAGAAAAGAAACAAGATGGGATTGGGAGGGAGACAAACCATAAGTGACTCTTAATCTCACAAAACAAACTGAGGGTTGCTGGGGGTCGGGGGGTCAGGAAAGGGGGGTGGGATAATGGACATTGGGGAGGGTGTGTGCTATGGTTAGTGCTATGAAGTGTGTAAACCTGGTGATTCACAGACATGTACCCCTAGGGATAAAAATACTTTATATGTTTATAAAAAATTTAAAAATTTATTTTTAAAAAAAAGCTGTCATCATCAAGACAGTATGGTACTGGCACAAAAATAGACACATAGATCAACTGAACAGAATAGAGAGCCCAGAAAAAGACCCTCAACTCTATGGTCAACTAATCTTCGACAAAGCAGGAAAGAATATCCAATGGTAAAAAGACGGTCTCTTCAACAAATGGTGTTGGGAAAACTGGACAGCCACATGTGGAAAAATGAAACTGGACCATTTCCTTACACCACGCACAAAAATAGACTCAAAATGGATGAAGGGCCTCAATGTGAGAAAGGAATCCATCAAAATCCTTGAGGAGAACACAGGCAGCGACCTCTTCGACCTCAGCCATGGCAACATCTTCCTAGGAACATCGCCAAAGGCAAGAGAAGCAAGGGCAAGAATGAACTATTGGGACTTCAAGATCAAAAGCTTTTGCACAGCAAAGGAAACAGTCAACAAAACCAAAAGACAACTGACAGAATGGGAGAAGATATTTGTAACCGACATATCAGATAAAGGGCTAGTATCCAAAATCTATAAAGAACTTATCAAACTCAACAGCCAAAGAACAAATAATCCAATCAAGAAATGGGCAGAGGACATGAACAGACATTTCTGCAAAGAAGCCATCCAGATGGCCAACAGACACATGAAAAAGTGTTCCACATTACTCGGCATCAGGGAAATACAAATTAAAACCACAGTGAGACAACACTTCACACCAGTCAGAATGGCTAAAATTAATAACTCAGGAAACGACAGATGCTGGAGAGGATGTGGAGAAAGGGGAACCCTCCTACACTGTTGGTGGGAATGCAAGCTGGTGCAGCCACTGTGGAAAACAGCATGGAGGTTCCTCAAAAAATTGAAAATAGAGCTACCCTATGACCCAGCAATCGCACTACTGGGTATTTACCCTAAAGATACAAACGTAGTGATCCAAAGGGGCACGTGCACCCAAATGTTTATAACAGCAATGTCCACAATAGCCAAACTATGGAAAGAACCTAGATGTCCATCAACAGATGAATGGATAAAGAAGATGTGGTATATATATACAATAGAATACTATGCAACACCATGAAATACAATACATGAAATACAATACAACACCATGAAATACAATACAATACATGAAAAGAAATGAAATCTTGCCATTTGCAACAACGTGGATGGATCTAGAGGGTATTATGCTGAGCGAAATAAGTCAATCAGAGAAAGACAACTGTCATATGATCTCCCTTATATGAGGAAGTGGAGATGCAACGTTGGGGGCTTGGGGGGGGTAGGAAAAGAATAAATGAAACAAGATGGGATGGGGGGGTGGCGGGAGGAGACAAACCATGAGAGACTCTTAATCTCACAAAACAAACTGAGGGTTGCCGGGGTGGGGGGCGGGTAGGGAGAGGGTGGTGGGATTATGGACATTGGGGAGGGTATGTGCTATGGTGAGTGCTGTGAAGTGTGTAAACCTGACGATTCACAGACCTGTACCCCTGGGGCTAATAATACATTATATGTTTATAAAAAGATTTAAAAAAATTTTAAAAAATAACCTCTTTTGGCTCCTGTTTGCAGTTGGAAGGAATATCACTTTGTTTTTATTCCCTTGACCATAGCAACACTGGCCTGAATTTATATTTGGCATTGCCAAGGTAAAAGTGCTGCTGGAGGTCAAACACCTGAAGAATCTTAGACATTATGCCAGTATTGAATGTTAATGTAGTAATCCTCTGTGGCTGCTCTGGATAAGTTGCTGATATTGATCTTGTCTTTGCATCGAGATTTAAAGAACCTTCAGCATTGACCACATCTAGCTTGGGCGATATCCTACCTCTTGAGTTAAAGCCAAACTTACTAATTTCTACAACCCCTGACTGTTGTAGTAATAGGAAAGAAATTACAACCTTATGAAGCATCTGTGTGCCAGACACAGTGCTGGCCACTTCAGATAGTATTTCATTTGTCCCCAAAACAGTGCTGTGAAGGAGGCGTTATCATCACCTTTTTAGCAGTGAAGGAACTAACACTCAGAAGGATTTGTTAAGAAGATTCAAGGCAGCACAAATGGGATTTAAATCCAGGTCACTCTGACTTCAGAGTCATTGCCCATTCCCCTGTACCACAATGTCAACTTGTTTGCAAATAGATAGATAGATAGATAGATAGGTAGATATCTACATTTAAATGATTTTAGTTATGCCTTATAAGTTTTTTTTGAGATTTTGTCAAAGGCATAAGTAGTTAATATTTTATCATCACTTTGTGGGAAACTGGTTGACTTTTATATTCTCATTTTGCTGAAAATAGTGGTTCAACTTTCAAAATATCACTACCTTGCCTTCAGGCAGAACTGAACTCTGATGGGTTCAGGAAGCATATTACAAATGACTGGGCCAGCTTTGGGAATAATTTTATTTTGCTGTTGGAACTGAATTAAGGAAGATTTAGCTTGAGTTTCTGAAGCATAGATGGTGTGTTACGTGTGCATTTTCTGGTCTCATATGATTTGAAGAATCTGAATACAGTTTATATCCAAGAAACAGCTGCAGCCCTTGATTAATAACATATTTTTGGCCTTTTTTTTTTCTTTAAAACTTTTTATTCTGAAGTAATTACAGATGCATAGGAAGTTGCAAAGATAGTTCAGAGGGGTGCCTTGTACCTGTCACCCAGTTATCCCAGTGGTTACATCTGACATAACTATCACACAAGATGAAAGCCAGGAAAAATGACATTGGTAACAATCCATGTGTGTAGTTCTTTGCCACTTTATGACATTTGTGGATCCTGTAACCACTGTTTCAGTTAATTACAGAACTATACCTTCACGACAAGCATTTCCCCCAGTTATAATCACCCCCTCCCCAGTACCGTCCCTGACCTCAGCAGACGCTGCTGTCACCAGAATTGTCTAATTCAAAATTGAATATTATATGTATATATCATTTGATCTCTCAAAGTTACACACTGAGTCAGCTCACATCAGTAATGATCATTACAAAGGTTTTAAGGGCTGATCATAGTTTCCACAATCTACCTTGGGCACTTAATGACTACTAAATTTTTTGTCTTCTGCTGGGTTTTATGTCTTTTATCTTAAAGATCTTTAGAAAATGCCTTGTAGAAATCAGATTGTTTGATGTCTTTAAAGTCCAGACATACCGATTAAATCATTTACTTTAGAAACTTTAGAAGTATATGAAACTGTAAAGTGATGCATATGTATAAAGTGATATAATTATTATGCATCAGTATAGGAGAGCTCCTTGAGCACACTCATTGTCAGGGTACATCATTATAGTGGGTTGGTAAAAATCCTCTAAATTGCATACAGAATTTGTGGGTATATGTACATGTATGTATGGATATATAAGTCCAACACTTGCATCAGATTTCCCAGGGAGTTCTTGATCTGAAAATAATCATTAAAATCCAGATTGTGCTAAATAAACAAAAATATATAAATACGAATATAAAAAAATAAGGGGCGCCTGGGTGGCCTAGTCATTAAGCTTCTGCCTTCCGTTCAGGTCATGATCCCAGGGTCCTGGGATGGAGCCCCACGTTAGGCTCCCTGCTCAGTGGGGAGCCTGCTTCTGCCTCTCCCACTCCCCCTGCTTGTGTTCCCTCTCTAGCTGTCTCTCTGTGAAATAAATAAATAAAATCTTAAAAAATAATAATAATAATATCATATGGTTTCACTTATTTGTGGAGCATAACAAATAACATGGAGGACATGGGGAGATGGAGAGAAGAAGGGAGTTGAGGGAAAATGGAAGGGGAGGTGAACCATGAGAAATTATGGACTCTGAAAAACAACCTAAGGGGTTTTGAAGGGGCGGGGGGTGGGAAGTTGGGGGAGCCTGGTGGTGGGCATTAGGGAGGGCACGTATTGCATGGAGCACTGGGTATGGTGCAAAAACAATGAATACTGTTACGCTGAAATGAAATTAAAAAATCAAAATTTAAAATAATAATAATAATAATAAAAATAAATCTCTTCCTAAAAAATAAAAATCACTTAAAATGAATTTTTTCTTTGTGAGGGTAGTAGGAGTGAGCCTTGTATTGTGTAGAGGAACAGAGCCTTCCTGTCTCCAGGAACTATTTTCTGACTTCTTGGTGCTCAGTATTTTCTCCAGCCACAAAGACTATCTAGAGGCACTAGTGCCCTATCTGAAAATGGCTATTCAGAACCATTTGTTTAAATAGTGAAAGATCATCACAAACTACCAATTACTCAGAAAACTTTTAACACACTGCTCTGCGTGGGAATGGCTGATTGTACATTTTTAATTTCCAGCTCCTTCATTTCCTTTCCCCATCATCTCTGTACTAGGAAGACAGTAACTCTGGATTGGAGTGCACCTAAATTGGAGAGGTATGCAATTTCTGTAGAGACAAAGAAATGATCGAATATATTGAGCTGAAATTAGTAGGGCCCTCGAGACCTGCAGCAGGTACTTGTACTGGCCAGTGTCTGCCATAAGTTATAGATACGAGTACATATGTGTGTGTATCTTTTCTCACTTGGTGTGCAAATTGGAGTTGGAGACACTGAAAAACAAATTCCATTAGTTCCTATCTTGTTGAACTTCCTGATACTCCTTTTTTTTTTTTTTTTTTTGCTTCTCTCATTTTTTTCCTCCCCTAACCTTCCCACTTTCCTTCCTCTATCCAGCTTGTTTTCTGATTCAGCCTTATCACTAGAGAAAATACTCCTAAACCATATCAAGGATTCAAACTGTGTTGCTAGCACTCCTACTTTGTTTCTCTAAACAGCAGGTTTCTGGTATTGGCAAAATAATTGTCTTGTCTTGGCAAAATAATTGTCAATTTCTTCACCTCCATAACCTGATTGAATTAGAAACCTTGTATTTCTTATATGCTCCCAGGATACCCCAGTTAATGATTACTTTGCCTGAATAATCTGACGGCTTTTTCTTTCTTTTAATTAATTTTATTTTTTCAGTGTTCCAAAATTCATTGTTTATGCATCACACCCAGTGCTCCATACAATACGTGCCCTCCTTAATACCCACCACCAGGCTCACCCATCTCCCCATCCCCCTCCCCTCTAAAACCCTCAGTTTGTTTCTCAGAGTCCACAGTCTCTCATACTACCTCTTACCCTCCAATTCAAGCATGATTTATGTCCCTTTCTTGTCAGTTATCATGAATCCCCTTTCTTTCCCATTTCTGACTGATTGTCAAATCTGAACATTCACTGCCAAGCAGACCCTTCTCTTTTGTCTAGTTGAGTTCATGGGATATTTTGATCATTGTTTTAGCTCTATAAACTGCCCTCATTATCTCATAAGGGAAGATCATTGAGAAAAGTCCTTTTTTTTTTTTTTAGATTTTTTTTTTTATTTATTTACTTGACAGAGAGAGAGAAAGACCACAAGTAGGCAGAGAGACAGGCAGAGAGAGGGGGAAGCAGGCTCCCTGCTGAGCAGAGAGCCCCATGCGGGGCTTGATCCCAGGACTCTGGGATCAGGACCCGAGCCGTAGGCAGAGGCTTTAACCCACTGAGCCACCCAGGCGCCCCGAGAAAAGTCCTTTTTTAAAATTTTTTGCTTGAAATGTCCTTGAACCAAAGCTACTCCTCCTTAGTTCCAAATGTTCATATTAATAACCTATATTCATTAATTAGTTTGAGTTTTGTAAATGGTTTCCCAGATGTGAATTCTTAAATTAAAACTCTTAAACTCCCCCTTCCTGTAGCCTCTGTCCCTCTGCCTCCCCCTCTTCACCTCCAATCTGGGAATCAGGATTCGAAAGCTGGGCAGCTTTCCCAGCCTAGTATTTGCTAAAGCAATCTTCTAATGAAGAACCTTTTAGTTAGAGATAAATTTAAACTAAGCCCACAAACAGGCCAAATAATACATTTAATTAGGTCTAAAGTTTGGGGTTTTTTCCCAGCACTGACAACTTCAGTAATTCTCGTTATCATTTTGACCACTGATAACAGGATCAAGATTCAAAATAATCTCTCTAAGCTGGAAAACACTTTATTTAACCAAAACTAAATAGGTGAAATTTTATGAAGGTATGTAAAGTCTCTTTAATTCTGGAAAGATCTCATTTGGTAGCAGTTAGATGAGAATTAACTTAGAGGCGAGGATTCGCAATGTGACCTCAGCTTTACATAAAGAAGAATATGTAAATACAGCAGCTATCTGGCATACAGGCCTGGGCTGTATCAGAACACTTGTTTCTGCATGCTGAAGGCAACAGGTATTTTGCTCATTTTCTGCACTGGTGACTGTATTTGAATTATTCTTTGAGGCCTGGGTGCCATATTTTAAGAATGTGGTTAGGGTCGCCTGAGTGGCTCAGTGGGTTAAAGCCTCTGCCTTCTGCTCAGGCCGAGATCTCAGGGTCGTGGGATCAAGCCCTGCATTGGGCTCTCTGCTCAGCAGGGCGCCTGCTTCCCTTCCTCTCTCTGCCTGCTTCTCTGCCTACCTGTGATTTCTGTCTGTCAAATAAATAAATAAATAATCCTTTAAAAAAAGAATGTGTTCAGAGATAGGCATACTCCAAAGTATCTGGAGGTTCAGAGATAGGCATACTCCAAAGTATCTGGAGGTGCAGGCTATGCACAGGAACTAGCAAATAGGCAATTAAGAAACCCTGCCTTAGGGCACCTGGGTGGCTCAGTGGGTTAAAGCCTCTGCCTTTAGCTCTGGTTGTGATCCCAGGGTCCTGGGATCAAGCCCTGCGTCAGGCTCTCTGCTTGACAGGCTCTCTGCTTGACGGGGAGGCTGCTTCCCTTCCTCTCTCTCTGCCTGCATCTCTGCCTAATTGTCATCTCTGTCAAATAAATAAATAAAATCTTTAAAAAAAATAAAAGAAAAGAAAGAAACCCTGCCTTGCCTAAAGAGAAATCCTGACTTTGAAGGTCCAGACGGTTTTATCTATCTTCTAAAAAAAATCAGATTTGTTTGTTATGCTTTGTAAGAAGGAACTAGTATGATGGAGGAAATATGTGGAAAGGTTTTTTCTCAGAGAAAGGAAGCAATATAGGCTAGCCAGCTATAGAATGTAACTTGCAGTGTGTTTCTGTGAGGAACTCTTGTGATGGGTAAGAGTAAGAGTCAACTAAATGCATATGAGTACTTCCAAGTCTAAGGTTCTTTGATTCTCAAGTAAGGAGAGCACATGAAATACTCACCTGAGTCAAAGGCAGATGCTTAACCAACTGAGACACCGAGACACCCCAGACAAAATAGACTTAAAAAAAAAGACTATAAAAAGACACAAAGAAGGGTATCACATAATGAAGGCATCAATCCAACAAGAGGATATAAAATTTGTGAATATTTATGAACCCACAAAGGAGCAACTAAATATGTAAAGCAAAGGTTGAAAGACTTTAAAGGGAGAAATTGACAAGCAGTACAATAATGTAAGAGACTTTAACACCCCACTTACACCAACGAATAGACCATTCAAACAGAAAATCAACAAGGAAACAGTGGTTTTAAATGACACATTTGACCAGATGCCCTTAAAAGATATATAGAGAACATTTCATCCAAAAACAGGAAAAGACACATTCTTTTCAAATGCACATGGAACATTCTCCAGGACAGATCACATGTTAGGCCACAAAACAAGTCTCAGTCAATTTAAGAAGTCTACAGTCATATCAAACAAACATATCAAAAACTTCTTTCCAGGATGCCTGGGTGGCTCAGTGGGTTAAGTGGCTGCCTTTGGCTCAGGTCATGATCCCAGGGTCCTGGGATCATCTCCCTCCTCAGGTTTCTTGCTCAGCGGGAAGCCTGCTTCTCGCTCTGCCTCTGCCTGCCACTCTGCCTGCCTGTGCTCGCTCTGACAAATAATAAAATCTTTAAAAAAAAAATCCTTTCCAACCACAATGGTACAACACTAGAAATCAGTTATAAGAAAAAAGCTAGAGGGGCACGTTGGTGGCTCAGTGGGGTAAGCCTCTGCCTTCAGCTCAGGTCATGATCTCAGGGTCCTGGGATCAAGCTCCATGTCAAGCTCTCTGCTCAGCAGGGAGCCTGTTTGCCCCTCTCTGCCTGCCTCTCTGTCTACTTGTGATCTCTCTGTGTCAAATAAATAAATAAAATCTTTTTTAAAAAAAAGAAAAAAGCTAGAATAAAACCCACAAACATGAAAAATAAACAACAAACTACTAAACAATAATGGGTTGGCAAAGAAATTGAAGAGAAAGTTTAAAAAATACTTTGAGACTAACGAAAATGGAAACAAAATGGTCCAAATTCGCTTACCAAGTGAATTCCATCAAATACTTTAAAAGAAAAAAAAATATTTTAAAAGTTAATAACTATCCTCTCAAACTATTTCAAAAATAGAAGAGGAAAGAATACTTCCAAATTCATTCTAAAAGGCCAACATTACCTCATAACAAAATCAAACAAAGACACCAAAAAAAGAAAAGAAAGAAAATTATAGGCCAATATCCCTGATGAACATAAATGCAAAAATCCTCAACAATTATTAGCAAATCTAATTCAACAATACATTAAAAGGATACAATACACAATGATCAAGTGGGATTTATTCTAGAGAAGCAAGAGATGGTTCAACATCCACGAATCAATCAATATGATATACCACATCGACAAAATGAAGGATAAAAATCATATGATCATCTCAGGACGCCTGGGTGGCTCAGTCAGTTAAGCCGCTGCCTTCAGCTCAGGTCATGATCCTAGGGTCCTAGGATCAAGTCCTGCATCAGGCTCCTTGCTCAGTGGGGAGCCTGCTTCTCTCTCTGCCTCTGCCTGCCACTCTGCCTGCTTGTGCTCTCTCTCTCTCTCTGACAAATAAATAAATTCTTTTAAAAAATCATATGATCATCTCAATAGATACAGAAAAAGGCATTTGACAAAATTCAACATCTATTCATGATAAAAAAAAAAAAGCTTTCAGCAAATATACCTCAACCTAATAAAGGTATTTATGATGAACCCACAGGTAACATCATACTCAATGGTGAAAAGCTAAACGCTTTTCCTCTAAGATTGGAAACAAGACAAGGATGCCCACTGCCACCACTTTTATTCAACTGGAAGTCCTGCTCACAGCAACCACACAACAAAAAGAAACAAAAGCCATCCAAATTGGTAAGAAGGAAGTAAAATTTTCACTATTTGCAGATGACATGATACTATCAAAACTGATAAAGGGAATCAGTAAAGTTGCAAGATACAAAATTAATATACAGAAGTACGTTGCACTTGTAGACACGAATAACAAACTAGCAGAAAAAGAAATTAAGAAAACAATCCCATTATAATTACATCAAAAACAACAAAATACCTAGGAATAAATTTAACCAAGGAGGTGAAAGAACTGTACTCTGAAAACTATAAGACATTGATAAAAGAAATTAAAGATAGCATAAATAAATGGAAAGATGTTCACAGATTAGAAGAATTGAGACTGGGGGTGCCTGGGTGGCTCAGTGGATTAAGCCACTGCCTTTGGCTCAGGTCATGATCTCAGGGTCCTGGGATGGAGCCACGCATCGGGCTCTCTGCTCAGCGGGGAACCTGCTTCCCTCTCTCTCTCTCTGCCTGCCTCTCTGTCTACTGTGATCTCTCTCTGTCAAATAAATAAATAAAATCTTTAAAATAAAAAAAAAGAAGAATTGAGACTGTTAAAATGTCTATACTACCCAAAACAATCTACAGATTCAGTGCAATCCCTATCAATATACCAGCAGCACTTTTCATAGAATGAATGAATAATCCTAAAATTTGTATGGTACCCAAAAACATGCCAAATAGCAAAAGCAATCTTGAGAAAAGCAAAGCTGGAGGTATCACATTCCTAGGTTTCAAACTACAGTACAAAACTATAGCAATCAAAGAGTATGGCACTGGCACAAAAACAGACACCTATATCAATGGAACAGAACAGAGATCCCAGGAATAAACTCAAGCTTATATGGCCAAATAACCTACAACAAAGGAGACAATAATACACATGGGAAATAATACACATGGGAAAAAGACAGTCTCTTCAATAAATAGTGCTAGGCAAACAGGACAGCTACTTGAAAGAGAATAAAAATGAACAGCTTTGTTCCACCACAGGCAAAAATAAACTCAAAATAAATTAAAGACCTAAACATGGGACCTGAAACTATAAAAATCCTAGAAGAAAACATAGATGGTAATCTCTTTAACATCAGCCTTATCAACATTTTTCCAGAGAGTTTTCCTGAGACAAGGGAAACCAAAGTAAAAATAAACTACTGGGACTATCCCCTTCTCCCCTGTGTATATGGACTATGCACAGCAAAGGAAACCATCAACAAAACAAAAAGGCAGCCTACTGAATAGAAGAAGATATTTGCAAATGGTGTATCTGATAAGAGGCTACAATTCAAAATATATAAAGAATTTATACAACCAACACCCCCACAAAAATCTGATTAAAAGAGGCAGAAGACCTGAACAGATATTTTTCCCAAGACATACAAATGGCCAACAGATACATGAAAAGATGCTCAATATCACTAATCATCAGGAAAATGCAATCAAAACCATAGTAAGATACCATCTCACACCTGTCAGAATGGCTAGTATCAAAAAGACAAGAAATAACAAGTGTTAGCAAGGATGTGGAAAAAAAGGAACCCTTGGACATTGTGGATGGGAATGTAAATTGGTGCAACTTACGGAAAACAGTACAGAGGTTCCTCAAAAAATCAAAAATAGAACTACCACATGATTCAGTAATTCCACCTCTGGGTATTGACCCAAAGAAAATGAAAACCCTAATTAAAAAACATATATGCACTTCTATGTTCATTGCAGCATTATTTACAATAGCCAAGACATGGAAGCAACCTAAGTGTCCACTGATAGATAAGTAGATAAAGACAATGTAGTATATACACAATGGAATATTTCTCAGCCATAAAAAGAATGAAATTTTGCCATCTAGGGCAACATGGGTAGACCTAAAGGGTTATTATGCTGAGTGAAATAAGTCAGACAGAGGAAGACAAATATTATATGATTTTACTTATATATGGAATCTAAAAAAGAACAAAATATAGAGTCATAAATACACAGAACAAAGTGGTGCTTGCCAGAGGAGAGAGGGTAAAGGGATGGGCAAAACAGGTAAAGGGGATTAAGAGGTACAAATTTCCAGGACGCCTGGGTGGCTCAGTTGGTTAAGCGCCTGCCTTCGGCTCAGGTCATGATCCCAGCACCCTGGGATCAAGTCCCACATCAGGCTCCTTGCTCGGCAGGGAGCCTGCTTCTCCCTTTGCCTCTGCCTGCCACTCTGTCTGCCTGTGCTTGCTCGCTCTCTCTCCCTCTCTCTCTGACAAATAAATAAATTTTTAAAAAATTAAAAAAAAAAAGAGGTACAAATTTCCAGTTATAAAATAAGTCATGGCATGGGGTGGGGGGGTGCACCTGGGTGGCTTAGTGGGTTAAGTGTTACCTTCAGCTCATGATACCAGGATCATGGGATCTAGCCCCTAATTGGGCTATCTGTTCAGTGGGGGATCTGCTTCTACCCCTTTCTCTGATCTCTTTCACTCTTGCTCTCTCTCAAATAAATAAAATCTTTAAAAAATAAAAATTTAAATAAGTCATGGGGGTATTAAGTACAGCATAGGGAATACATATGGTAACAGATGGTAACTGCACTTAATGTGGTAACATTTCATAACATAAATAAAAGTTGAATCACTATATTGTACACTTAATATTGTTTCATCTATATTTCGAATTTTTAAAAATTTAAGAATTGAGTTAGTATACCTAAAATACTGACAATGCTCGACACATAGTAGGCACCATATAAAGGTTTTTAGAATCATTTTCACAGTACTTTCATTTCTTCACTGTCACTCACTTCTCAGCCAATTCTTATCCCATCACTTTACCATAAACAGTGTTTATTAAGAATACCAATAGCCTCTATGTTGCTAATCCAACAAATATTTTTCAGTCATCATCTTACTTGAGGTCTATACAGCAATTGACGATCAATGTTAATACTCTTCTTGTAATATTCTCTTTTTAGTCCAGGACTTCAAAAACCACATAGCTCTCCTGTCTTACCCATCTTTATCCATAGTCCAGACCTTACAAGGCCAGTGATTACCAGACATCTTCCTTGGGATGTCTCAAAAGCATCTTATGCTTACTACCTCAACCTGACCATGATCTTTCTCTCTGTACCCTCTCATCTTGAGATGAGATTTTTTTCAGTCCCTTTTCACCTGGTTGCCCCTACACCTACTTTAGATTTTAGCTGAAGAATCACTTCTTCAGGAAACCCTGAGGTGAATGCCCTCAAAGAAACTTTCATAGCATCTCTCTTCTTCTCAGCTACAATCAGAAAGACGGCAAGCTACACAAGGGCAGGGATGTCTGTCTTCTCGCGACTGTATCCCAGGACCTCTATGAGGAAGCCTCCAGAGCCCTTTTATTTGCACTGGGGTCTCTCTGCACTCTTTAACGAGTATCAACTGTGCCACTTTGTGCCAGGCTAAGACATTACTAAGATAGTTAGAACTTGACAGGGTGCAAGGAAGAGTGCAGGAGAGAGTAGTCACCAAATTACTTTCAATTGCGATAAAAGGCTCATGGATCACAATCTTTTTTAAAGCCTAACAAGGAGATGTGTCCCTTGAACAATCAACACTATGCACATCCTGAAACGATGCAATGGGTCCAGGTAATCAGCGTAATTGTGAGGGGTTTCCACCATTGTGTTTACACCTCACCTATCCCTTGGGTAGTGGCACCCCATCCTACCTTAGCAAGCCAACTGCTTTTGACCCAGCACTCCTGTGACCTCAATACACAGGGAGCAGTTTGAGGAAAAGGTCTGTAACCGCAGGCAGCTGCCATGCCGCTGGGGAGTGTGAAGGCAGGGAAAGTCTGAGGGAGGAAAGCCGAAGCCTTGGCTTGGGTGAATGTTTTAGTGAACAGTCTGCATTTAAAGCCAGTAGGGGTATATAAGGCTGAAGAGAACCGAGCAAAAGTCACAGCGAGGATAAGAGTGAAAAAGGCCAGAAGACCGGGTCACGCCTAATGGAAGCCAGGTACCCAGCTCCTCAGAACCAGTCCCGCGAGACCAACGAATTCCCAGGGATTCCCTGAAACACTAAACTCTCGTAGGGGCGGGGCAAGAAGGGACAGCGGCGCCGGGCAGCTCGCCTTACGGTGCTCAGGAATCTCAGTTCTCGCGATCTTTCCGGAGCCGACCCTCCACGGGGAGTCCGAGAGCGCGTGCTAGCTGAAGGGCCGGGAGGGCGGAGACTGTGTGGCGTAGAGAAGCCTCTTTGCCTGCCCTACGGAAGCCTGCGAGGAAGGGTGGTGACCGCTGCCCCGTCCCATTGTCCCGATGCCCAGCGCCAGCGCAAGCCGCAAGAGTCAGGAGAAGCCGCGGGAGATCATGGACGCGGCGGAAGTGGGTGTCCTCCTTCCCCGGGCCTAGGAGAACAGGCTCCCTGGGCTGCACCGCTCTGAGGGAGGGAGTAGGGTGAGCAGGGCCCTGCCTCCGACTCCCTATTGGCACTTGGCTCGCAGGCCCCTGGCCTGGGGATGCCCATAGCCCTCACTGGGCCTTTTGCGCGAGCAGCGTGGCCAGACCCACACCAGATCTCATTTCTCACAGGGGCGCTTGGGAAGCCTAGCGGAATGGAAGCGTGTCCGGGGTGGGGTGGACTTGGAGCTCCCACTGTCCCGGAAGTAGGAGCGGCCGGATCACAGTGGGTTAGGCACGTCCTTCATGTAATCCGCCCCCACTCCTCGCCCCGTAAAATTTTAGTGTCCACTAGTAATTGATTTTTTTCCTCAGTTCTCGTGTTCCTAATGTTTTTGAAAGTAATGCCAGTAAAACGATCTGCCAGTATGTTTAATGACCATTTGCTATGTGGCAGCTTTCTAGAACGCTTGCCATTTTTATTTACTTTCTCCATTCTAGTGACCCGGTGAGGTAGGTAGGGAAGTCTGCAAAGCAAGCACTTGAGATAAAGTGATTCAGAATCATGTGGGTAATTCATAATGCCCAGGGGTCCTTCAGTGCTTTTCAGAAATGAAAGTTTAAAGTCGTCCTACAGCTTACTGTGCTGTGGGATAACCAGGTCCTAATCCCTACCCAGCTCCTAATTTTTCTCTTGAGGAGTTATGAATTTGTGATAAGCTACATAAGGAATGGGTCATCTTAATAATAATAGTTGGAACAAAAGCTGAAATATGAATAGTACTGATAAGTGATCCCTGTATTCACACGCTGTAATCTACTTATGCTATGACTGTCTCTCTATTAGGACTGGGTTATTTTTGTCTTTGGGTGTATTTTTTTCTTAATTTGAAAAAAAATTGTTCAGTACTCACCTTAACATGTCTGGTTTATTTTGATATAAACACAAACTCCAGTGTCTGCCAGATCTAAAGGAGGGTAATCCACCAGATAGCTATAGAGTAACAGAAACTAATTGCTTCCTGTATGTCTTAAAATACCTTATAAAAGCTAAGGAAATTATTTTTGCTTATTCTTGATCTAATTATATAAACTACGCTCCCTTGCATATAGCATAGGTCTAGATAATAAGGTAGACATTGTGGTAGACAATGAATTATGTCATTTTATAGCTAGAAGGATCTTAAGATAACATTTTAAAAGTAAAGTGAGATTAAAATAAAAGGCCACTTATCTCTTCTGTAAGTATAGTTTGTTGTTTATAGTTTGTACCATAGATAACCTGTTTCCTGCTCTTTAAGATGTAATAAGAAATTAGATATTGTCCATTTTTAACCTCTTGCAGCCCTGTATACTGAAGGTAGTTTTAGAAACAGGAAGCTGGTGAATATTTTTGCCATTTTACAAAGTTGTAGTAGTTTATATTCAGCATCTCGATCTCTAAAAACTGAGGACATCTGGTGCTCAGAAAGCTTACCCAAAAATGTTGGTTCTCTTTGAACATCTCTTCCTGTAATAGGAAGTTAATAAAACTATGTTACTTCATCCTACTCCCTTCACAGAGGAAATTTATATCCCTCCTTTGAAGTCAATTAATGTTCTTTTTGAAGAAGGTAGTTAAGATGTATTGTATATGTGTGAAAATTTTATCTTTGAGTGCTGTTGTGTATGATATATCCATCCAGGACTCGTGATCTTCAAAACAAATTAAAAAACTTTTTCTGTATATAGGTAAATGATATGGCAGATTTCCACACTTTAAAACTACTGACTCCCTAAATTAATAAAATGGTCCTGAAGGTTAAAATGAATTCATTTTATATTCTGTTATTTGTATGTATGTGTATACTGTGCTATTCATGTCTAAATAAAAAGTCATAATCCAAAACCATTTTTTGTAGGATTATGCTAAAGAAAGATATGGAATATCTTCAATGATACAATCACAAGAAAAACCAGGTCAGTAGCTATTTCATAATTAAGCCTCTTTTTTTTCCCCTCCTAATTCCAGGAAAGCTCTTCATGAGGTTTAGTAAGTTTGGCATAACTCTGAAAAGGTTAAATGATAACCTGCATAATCATTTTCAGTCTAGGGTTACTACTCTAGAAAGGGAAGAAAAATACAGTAAAAGTTTACTTTAAGTGATAGATTATATTAAAAGGGTAAGGTACAAAATTTAACTAAAATTTAGCTCTAGCCTAGGAGATAAAGAAGAATGGTTAATATTAACTCCTTCAGGGGCACCTGGGTGGCTCAGTGGGTTGAAGCCTCTGCTTTCAGCTCAGGTCATGATCCTGGCATCCTGGGATCGAGCCCCGTATCGGGCTCTCTGCTCCGCGGGGAGCCTGCTTCCTCCTCTCTCTCTGTCTGCCTCTCTGCCTACTTGTGATCTCTCTGTCAAATAATAGATAAAATCTTAAAAAAAAAAAAAATTAACTCCTTCATTATATGCAATCTTTTTGCATATTTTACGGAGCCACCTCCTTTCCTTTTCCCCCTTCACTTTATTATATTTCTTTGAAATTGACTTGTCACATGCTGTTTCTCTCAGACCTGTAGGTTTTCTGTTTCTATTTATTTTCTCCTTTTGTTTGTATTTTTATATATTTGTGTGGAATTTCAGCAGACTCACCTTACCCACAACTATATAACAATCACTTTTCTTTTGGTAGACACCCCAAATCATTCAAACTTTGGTACAACTGCAAACCTTTAAGTTCTGGCCCATTGGAATCACTAAGTACTTCTTTCTTTCTCTCTCTCTTTCTCTTTCTTTCTTTCTTTCTTTATGTACTTCTGATTTAGAAGCTGCCTGTGAATTTTATGTTTCGGAAGTAAGCCTCCAGGTCAGTTTAATTGTACTTTGGGATTTGATTTATTGCACTGCCACAAAATAACTTTTACTTCTCAACTTTCTTGGGAAAATGTACAATATAAGACATGGTTTGCTAAGAATAAACAGTTTCCAAAAGCAAAGATGGTGGAGTAAAATAATTTAGTATAAAATGGAATACAAACAGTATAGAAGATGGCATTCCCCTGCCAGGACAAGCAGGAGGGGTGATAAGAGACTTTTTTTCTGCTTCAGTATCTTCCCGAATTGGACTTATTTGGACTGTAACAAAGAAGCTCACTGAAGCTTCAGTCTTTACATGAGCCCCAATCACCTATTGTGGTACGGTTCCCATTTGGCTGGCAAAGCCACACTACTATCTTCCACTTAAAATTTCTTCTCATGGGGTGGCCCAGAGCAGGGGAGGGGTGGTAATAAACTATGTATGTCTCCTGGTTACAGTACTATAACAGGAAAATTCTGCCTTTGGTTTATCTCTGCTAAAATCCTAATACTTGGTTCAGCATGCAGTTTCATATGCATGTGCTTCCATTTCTCCAAATTCCTTTGTTCTAATGCTAGTGACTTAAAAGTGTGGAAGAGGCAGTAGATTTTCAAACTGAAATCCTGCTGCCTCTGATCATTGTCTCAGCCAGTCATACTGGTGAGAGTGTAACATGTGTCTTAAGTATTTGTGGATATGCTGAATGTTGAGAACCCCTGTGCTAATTAGTTGGACTGCTACAGAAAAGAAGGAATGGTACTCTTTGTTTTCAAAAGTAGTATTAAGGGGCATCTGGGTGGCTCAGTCAATTAAGCGTCTGTCTTGGGCTCAGGTCATGATCTCCGGGTCCTGAGATCCAGAGGGATCTGAGGAAACCCCGAGCCCCATACCCCATTCCTCATCAGGCTCTCTGCTCAGTGGGGAGTCTGCTTCTCCCTCTTCCTCTCCCTCTCTGTGATCTCTCTCATTCTCTCTCAAATAAGTAAATATTTTTTTTAAAAGTACTTTAAAAATTACTCTAATTATGCCATTATTTATAAACTCATTCTTTTAGATTTATGTTACTCTTGTTTCATTTGGTTTTGAGTTTTCACTGATTAGTAAGTCATTTGCTTTTTCAGTCTTGACATCTTCAGATTTGTGTTCTAAAATTTTATGCTGCTTTGTCTGTCTTTTCTCTTTCACACTTTCATTTGACTGAGTTTACACAATAGCTTTGGAAGTTGGATTAATTTATAAAGTCTGTTGGCAGTGTTCTGCAGAAATTTTCCCGTGATACCTCATGGCTTAAAAATTCCTCATTCTTTCTCTTTGTTTCTGGCAATGAGAACCATGGTGTTCTATAAATCACATACTCTCTAAGCTGCATCTTTGCTTCAAGAGACAAGTTATAAATACATTTAGCAAAGTACGTAAAACAGATTTATAATTTGATTTCATTATAATGTCTTCCCAAAGGTCTTTTTAGTAATATAGTAATTAGGTTTTGCTGCATGATATATTGACAAATTTGGTTATAATTAGGCAATGTAACTCTTAAGAATAGAGATATTTTATTACTCTTGATGTTTTGATGTCATGTCTGTTACTGTTTTTAATTAATACTTAAATATTTATTTGATATTCATTATTGCCTATTTAAAATAAAATGATTTCTGGGTCCCTTCTGGATCATGATTGCCTTATATCACTATCTTGACATAGTAGTTATTTTGTCACAGCTTTCCTGTTTCTAGAAATTTTGTCAGTTTTCCTGTTTCTGGGATTTCTGGATAAATACAGTATTTTGTTATTAGCATTGGGGGGCTCACAGCCCAAAAGAGAATTTATTGGCTCACATAATTATAGGAAACAAAGTATGAGATAGCATACAGCATAATTGAGTCTAGAGGCTCAAGCAGCATCTACACTTCCTATCTTTACTTTTTGGCTCTACCTCCTTTAGGTTATTGGCTTATTCTCTTGTCCTGTCATCTCCAGTACTGGGAAAGGTAGTGGCTGCAGCCCAGGCCTATACCATCTCAGCTCAGAAACCCCAGGGAAGAGAGCTTCATTCCCATATCTCTATACTAAGTCCCACAGAAGGACTTTGATTAGTTCATTTTGAGGAACATGCCTTCCCTGGATCATTCTCTGTGTCCTGGTACCATGACTATTCAGGCCTGGCAGAAAATCCTCCCGTGTATGATTGACTTACATACTATGGCAGGCAAGGGAAAATATCATGTCCATTTAGGCAAAGGCAGGTGAAGACAGTCTGTATTTGGCCCTGTAAGTCATTGAAGTATTCAAGAGATTGCATTTTGAAACTATCTCCTTGACTCCAATGTGCCTGAGTTAGGGGATCAGAGGAATGCCAATTGTACGGTGTGCTGTGTTTCAGGCAAACCAAACGATACTTTGGTTTGAGATGGTGGCAATGAAGATGAAAGAATTGGATAGATTTTAGAGACGTACTTAGTACAATTCATAAAACTTGAAGCAAATTAACATATGGAGAATGATAGAAAAGAAGGTGTTGTCGGAGATTGAAAATTATTTAAGATAATACCAAGTACTTATGCTAGCTCCTAAACCAAAATAGTTATGACTTTGTAAATTCTGAATGCAAAATTGTTTTATTTATTTGTTGCAGATCGAGTTTTGGTTCGGGTTAGTGACTTGACAGTACACAAAGCTGATGAAGTTGTTTGGGTGCGTGCAAGGGTTCATACAAGTAGAGCTAAAGGTAAGATTGATTTCAGGTCCTTTCGGTAAGGACTCTGAATTTTTTGTTTTACAAATTCCTCACAGACCAAAATAAATCTTTAAAAACAAAACGGAAACATCTTTTTTCTTTTCTTAAATCACTGTGAAGCATTAATCCATGTTTAGGTTCTTACAGGACATCCTTGGGATGTCTGGATGCCTCAGTTGGTTAAACACTGACCCTTGATCTCAGCTACAGTCTTGATCTTCAGGTTGTGAGTTCAAGCCCCATGTTGGGCTCACCTGTGGGCATAGAGCCTACTTAAAAAAAAAATTAATAATGACATCCTTAAAAATAATTTGACCTTAAAGACTCAGATTAAATCTAAGACTTTAAGGTACTTTTCTAGCATTACTCAAAAGTTTAAAGTTTTTGTTTTTTGTGTTTTTTTGGATGGGAGTTGGGTGAGAGGGGGAGAGAGAGAGAATCCCAAGCAGGCTCCACACTGAGTGCAGAGCCCAACACAGGCTTCTCTCTCACAACCCTGAGATGATGACTCAAGCTGAAGTAAAATATGGGACATTTAACCGACCGAACCACCAGGCACCCCAAAAGTTTAAATTTTTTTAAGTGAAGAGTATGTTTGAGAAGATTTTCATATGTTAACATTCTTATATTTGTAATATTTAGATAGCAAGATAGGTAACAAAGAAATAAGGCTAAGTTTAGGCTGTCCAATACAGTGACCACTGGCTACATATAACTATTTAAATTTAAATTTAATAGTTCAAGTCACTAGCTGTAATTTGAATATTAATAGCCACAATGGCTAGTGGCTCCCAAATACAGCACAAATACAGAGTATTTTTGTCACTAGAAAGTTCTGTCAGTACTAAGAATTTAGCATTAACAACAAAGAAGAAAGATTAGGGTTGTTTAGACAGGCCTGTTCCTTACATAAAATTGCCCTAGCCTAGTGTTCAGAATTGTCTAAAAATATTGACACTTAACATTAGTTTATAATGTTTATGCTTTTTCACATTTTCACATTTGATCATTCCTACAAATTTGTGAAGTAGGTAGAACAGGCTTTGTTATTCCACTTTATAAGTGAATATACTGATGCTTCAAATAATAAAGCTACTCACCCAAGAACTCATAGTAATTGGTAGAATATGAACAGAATGTGGTAGTTTTCTAAGAGACTTAGTCTCCCCAGCAGAGTTAATTACTTCTATGCTATCTAATTCATTCTATGTTACATTTCTTGTCTTAAAATGTTTATTACAGAATTGATGTACACCATTTTGTACATATATCTCATGTACATATGCACCTATCTTACTCTCAGGATTACTACAACTAAAAGTTTATCTGCTCTTCCAATGTACTCCCCTCAAATAGCTGAATACTGTTGGACTTTGAGAAAACTGGTGGAATTTTTTTTCAAAAATGTTGATTTACCTTTCTGAAAGTTTGGGCCATTTATTATACCAAAAGATAATCAAATTGTATTTTAAGCCTTCACTTAGTTGTCTTTTTCCCATTAGGCTGGAAGCTTTTGTATGTTTCCTAAATATAGTGATTTAGCAAATGAAAAGATACCATGCATGCTACATGTACGCCTGAACCGAGAATATTTCTGTTTGCATGCATCCCCTAGATGGACCAATTTGAGAATCAATAAGGATAGCTGCAGTGAATTGAAACACATCAGCTATTTTTTTTATTTTTTCTTTAAAGATTTTATTTATTTGACAGAGATCACAAGTAGGCAGAGAGGCAGACAGAGAGAGAGGAGGAAGCAGGCTCCCCGCTGAGCAGAGAGCCGGATGTGGGGCTCGATCCCAGGACTCTGAGATCATGACCTGAGCTGAAGGCAGAGGCTTAACCCACTGAGCCACCCAGGCGCCCTTCACATCAGCTATTTTTAAACCCATAAATTTATAATGATGTTACGACAGGCAAAAAACCTGGATGGTCACCAGTGAAACAAGCTTATTATTTTGAAAACTGGCAAATAAAGAGAAAGTAAGTAAAAAGAAATTCATACAATTTCTGTATGAATTGTATATCACTGGCTAACCAAATGGTAGTTAGGGGGAAGTTGCTGGAGTAGTATTCCAGTTAATAAGATGGGAAAAAAGCATGTTAGAACTTCATCGTTTTGCCCTTAGTAAATTACCCAGGCATTCATCACCAGTGACTGCTAATAACACAATAGAGAGACAACCAGAAATATTTTGTATCTATTCATGAAAGAACTCAACACCACCAATGCACTAGTCTTGCCCAAAGAACTGTAACTGAATCTCATGCAGCATTTAGATCTAACAACCAACTTAAAGGAAAAACACAGGCCAAAGGAATATGTTAAGTAGCAGTGAGGATTCAATCTGCAAAATCTAGACTATAGGAAACTACTGGGCAAAAATGACCTCATCTCTTAGACAAATAAATTGAAAAGGGAGGGATGGACTTAAGAACTTTATCTCTCAACGGTCACTTACTTGGATCAGAAATTAAATATATAGTTAAATGAAGGAAGGAAGGACACTTGAGACTCTCAGAAATTTGAACATTGGCTGGATGTTTGATGTTAAAAGATTTACCTTTTGAAGTTGAGATAATAGTACTGTGGTAATGTTATTTTTAAAAAGATCTTATCTCTTAGGTATCCATACTGAATTATGTATCGATGAAATAATATGGTTGAAATTTGCTTCACAGTAGTACAGGAATCGAGGGATATGAGGATTGGGATAAAGCTGAAACAAGAGTGGCCATGAGTTGATAATTATTGAAGTACATGGGGATTATAGGTAGATATTGTTATCATTTACAAATAATGATCTTTTTGTCCTTTTCTTTCAAATGTTTGTCTTATTTTTTGTTTCTCTTTGTAATGATTAGTAGATTCTCCAGTACTACGGGGATTCCCTCAATGAAGAATTTTTCAAACAGCAGAGATTTAAACTCCTGATGAGTTATTTCATGACTTTGGATGTTCTGCATAAAATGTCATTAGAAAACAAGGCCAGAGTTTAAAGGCTAGATTAAAAGAAGTTTTCTTCTAGTCCAAATTTTCTGTTATCAGAAATAGATGTTAAATTTTACCTTTTTTCATCAGTTTTTTTCCCTTGAAATAGAATTATGTTGAGTGTATTTATATAGAGCTTCATATACTATTCTCTCTGCTTTTGTGTTTTTTGAAATTTTCCATATAATAAAAAATTAAAATGTAGTTGATCTTCTTTATTCATGGATTGTGTATTTGCAAATACTCTTGCTTGCTAAAATGTAGTTGTAACCCCAAAATCAATACCTGTAGCACTTTTCACTGTCATTCACAGAAATGCCAGACATGGACATGTGCAGAGAGACCAAAAACTTGAGTTTGCCCAATGCATATGTTCCCAGCTGAGGTCAAACAGTGAAGCTCTACCTTCTTGTATCAGCTCTCATGAATAAATGTTCTTTTACAATCTATTTAATGCCAGATTCTTCATAGTTTTGTGCTTTTTGTTGGTGATACGGCTGTTTACAGTAGGCACCAAGGGTAGTGTTAAAGTACATTCTAGTGGTCCTAAGTGCAAGAAGGCTTATGCCTTACAGAGAAAGTAAATGTATTAGATAAGCCTCATTCAAGCATGAGTTACAGTACTATTGGCCGTTGAGTTCAATGTTAATGAATCAACAATATATATTAAACAGTGTGACTTCAAACAGAAATACCCACAAAACAAGGTTATGTTTTGATGGACTGGTGAAAATATTGTGACCAGAGGCTCACGGGAACCTAACCTTGTATTTCCCTTAGGAGCAATGGCTCGATGTTTGCAAATTGTTCCTGCTGATTTTATAGAATATAACCACCACAAATAACAAATCAACTCTTTGTAATTGTAATGATTTATAGTAGTTGGATTTCTTAATATTGAACCATTTTTGGATTCTTGGAATAAACTGAATTTGGCAAAGGTGTGGGTAGTATTCTTTTAGTATAGTACGAAGTTAGTTTTCAGTGTTTTTTCCCTTGGAATTTTACATTAATCTGCTTTTCATCATTTTTTATTGGAAAATCTTAACTATTTTATTTTTAAGTGTGTGTATATATGTGTATCTGTGTTTAAGCTGTAACTTACTGAAGTCATGCATTAATATCTTTACATAAATTTTTTTGAAAATACAGAAGTGATACTCCTTTTTTTCTTCTCTACACCCTATCCTCTGCTTCAGCCTTTCTATTAATTCTTAATAATTTGTTCAATGTCTTTCTAAAAATCTTTCTTTTTAATGCTCATCTGCACATATTCATATATATAAAGGTTTTTGTTTCGTTCATGTGACTTTTAACTTGTCTTATTTTGTGTAATTGATATATGTTATTTTGCAACTTTCTAAATTTTCAGTTAACACTGTTTCTTGGAGATCTTTTCATAATTCTAGTTACAGGTCTGCATAAGGCAGTATTGCTCCAAGGTAGATCACTAGAAGTGAAACTGTTGGGTTGAAGGGCATATGTAGGGGCACCTGGGTGGCTCAGTGGGTTAAAGCCTCTACTTTCGTCTCAGGTCATGATCCCAGGGTACTGGGATCGAGCCCCACATCGGGTTCTCTGCTCAGCAGGGAACCTGCTTCCTCCTCTCTCTCTGCCTGCCTCTCTGCCTACTTGTGATCTTTGTCTGTCAAATAAATAAATAAAATCTTTAAAAAGGTGGGGGGAGGCATATGTATGCATATTTAAAATTTCTTATACCAGATTATCCTCCAAAAAAACTGCTCAGTTAATACTCCCAAAAGTATGTGACAATACCACTTTCCCTTTGTTGTTACCAATAATGATCATCAACATGTCTTATTTCTGCCAGAGTAGATTATCTACGGGTGCCTGTGTGGCTGCCTTGGGCTCGGGTCATGATCCTGGGGTCCTGGGTTGAGCCCCGCATCAGGCTCTCTGCTTTGCGGGAAGTCTGCTTCTCACTCTGTCTGCCATTCCCCCTGCTTCTGCCCACTTGCTTGCTATCTCTTTCTCTGAAATAAATAAAATCTTAAAAAAAAAAAAAAAAGATCTAAAGAAATAAAATCTTACAGTTTAAATTCGCAAAACCCTACTCCCTTCTTCCTTACATAGGAAAAATTACCAGTAAATATGACTTACTTGGAAGCATTTAGGTGCCTTAACTCGAAAAGTGGTAGCACATTAAAACTGGGCTTGGGGGAAATAACCCATGCTAGCAATTTCAAGCAGAGCAAAGCTCCAAAAAACCACAAATAAGGAAATGGAAGTGTCAAAATCATAGTGTCAGAAGCATGACAACTAGAATCCTATTATGTCCAAAAAAAAAAAAAATCTGTTTATAACATTCTTAAAGGTAGTATTTCATACATTTTTAAACATTAGATTTCTTACTAGGTTTATGTATTCTAACCCTAAAATCAGGTGATTTATACAGGAGCAAGGAGATATTTTTAACTCTTGGTGATACACTTAAAATTCATTTCTTTAGACTGTGAAAGCTTATGAGCTTAAGCCTGCATATTGAAAGAGTAATTGAAATATTTGTGGCTCCTTTCAAATTTTATGTGTACTACATTGAAGTCATTGACACAAAATACTTCTCCTTCAATACCATCCTTTCTGAAATCTTACTTGTTCTTCCAAAATAGCTAGTTTATTTTGGTTATCAGATAGTTTAGAACCTCAATTTATGTACATACAAGAATATTTCAGGGGAAATAACAAACGGAAAGTACTTTAAAACATTTAGGTCTTTGCCGTTCTATTCAGTAATGAATTAACATAAATGATGAAGAAAGTGTTAATGTTGGATATTAGGAAGTTAAGATACATTATCTAAATAATGAATTCAGGAACTTGGCAAGCTAAAAGATAGTAGGAAGAGATGAAAACATAAGATTGTCTCACATCTTGGATAATGTAGTTCTGCCACAAAAGTCTGCTTTATTACTGAGCTATCACCATAATGGAGATGGGGGTGAGCTTTTTTGTCCTGACTGTGATCATGTTCTTCAGCTTTGAAATAAAGAATGCACCAAGTGCTATAAAAGTTATCAAACTTTACATTTTTCTGAAACAGAACTCTTGTGTAAACTTAAGAAATAAACTACCTCTTCTAAAAACTTGAGAATCAAAATGCAAGACAAATTCTTAACTGTTAAGGAGCCAAATTTAAAATACCCCAAAATAGCAAATTCATTCCGCTATTTTGAACATTGACTTTATCTTCCTTTCTATAAACTGTCTCCTGGTTGGCAGGTTCCAAGAAGAAAGATGAGTAATATTTAGCAGTTGATTAGTCTGTCTTATAAAATTCCAATACTAACTTACACAAAAAGGACTTTTTTGCTAAAATGAGAAATTACATATTTGCTTCTTAGAATAAAAGGCAATATGTGGATATAGTAAAAATTAAAATTCTAAAGATTCAAAAATATAAAAGGACTGAGCACCTGGGTGGCTCAGTTAAGCGTCTGCCTTCAGCTCAGGTGGTGGTTCCAGGGTCCTGGGATTGAGTCCCACATCGGGCTCCCTGCTCAGCCTAGAGTCTGCTTCTTCCTCTGCCCCTCCCCCTGCTCATACTTGCTTTCTCGCTCTTTCTCTTTCTCTCATATAGGTAAATTTAAAAATCTTTAAAAAAAAAAAAAGATACAAAAGGAAAAACCAGAAGTCTCACAATTCTAGCTTCTCCATCTCATCTCACTCTCTTCCCCCGCAAAATAACTACTGTTGTTTCTTGTGTATCCTTCCAGGGAAAAAATGGATTTACAAGCATGAGTATATTCTTTGTTTTTTAAATTTACATAAAAGCAATGGCAGTTTGCATGCTGCTCACTGTTATCACTCACCACTGTCTATGAGATAGTGCCCTGCAAAACGTGGAACAAAGTAGGTCATGCAGTGTGTGTATCACCAACCAGAACCAAGGAAGGAACAACTTTGTTTTACAGCCAAGAACTTGGTATCAAAAGAACTTGAAAGAAGTCTGAGTGGACAGGTCTACTTACCAGGAAACCAATACTGGATTTTTGTGGGATTTTTAAGTCTTTTAAAAATCTTTTTGAGTGGACCATCAAGGCTCTAGTATTTGAAGTGCTTTGAACACCAGAAACCCCGGAACCATAGCATTGAAGTCACATGTAGATCATTCTACTAATAAAGACTGCTTAAATAAATAATAACGCTTCAGTGCTTTTATACAAATAATACTGCTGTGAACATCTTTGTCACTGTGATTCCATACTCAATTTCCTTAACATACATTTTTTAAAAAAAAAGATTTAAGAGAGCCTGAACGGGGAGGGGTAGGGGCAGAGGGAGCAGGAGAAGCAGACTCCTGCTGAGCAGCAAGCCAGACCCCCAGGATCATGACCTGAGCTGAAGGCAATCGCTTAGCCAGCTGAGCCACCCAGGTGCCCCCTTAACATACTTTCTAGGAAATACACTTCTTGAAGCAAAGAAAACGATTTTAAGCTTTTAATGCCCATTGCCAAGTGATTCCCCAAAAGAAAATGCAAGTTTACCTTGCCATCAGCAACTTATGGAGGAACAGTTTTCACTTAATTCTCCCAAGCATTAAATAACATTATATATTTTTAAAATCTCTGCTGATTTGAGAGGTAAATTATGTGTCATCATTGTTTGCTTCAACTTGCATTACCTTCATTTTTTTCCCTTATATTTACCTACTCAGGCTTTTTCTTTTTCTTTCAAATGATTTGTTAAAGTTTATTGCCCACTTACCTGTTGGAATCTCAATGTCCTTTACTTATAAATCTTTATGATCTCTATATGTTAAAGATGTTAACTCATATAGGTTGTAAGTCATTTAGCAAATGGTTTTTCCCAGTGTTCCAGTTTTTTGTGTGAGGCGAACGTGATAACCACTACTCTACAGAAACTTTCAGTTTTTTGTGTATAGATATTCTGTAACTTTTATACTTAGAAAGACTCCCCTTCCCTTTTGTACAGTTTAATATTCAATTTCTATTTTTCACTCTTTTTTTTATTTGTTGGGTTTTAATTTCCTGATTCTATCTAGAATTAGAATTTCTTTTCTCCAATAAGGTCTATTTTGACTTTATTTTTCTGTTCCACAGATCTGGGTGTTTTTGTGCTGATACATTCTTACTTGTAGGTTTATATAATACCTCATGGTGCTGGTTTTACTACTTAATCCCCTCCCTTCCATCTGTTTCCTTTTTCAAAAAATACGAGGTTTAATATTTAGAATTATATACAGTAAGCACATTAAACATTAAAAGAGAACAGTGAACAATCTTTACTCCACCCATTACCAGTGATTTCTTGATTTGTTTTCCCTAGCATGAGTTCAAATCTTTGAGAGCATATTTTCTTCTATATTTAGCCTCCTACAACGCCCTCAGGTTCTACATACTGTTTGTGTTAAATCTTGAAGATGGCCAAGATTTTCTTTCAAGCCTTACATTTCTTCTATATCTACCTCCCCGATTGTATTATTCTCTTAAAATTTTTTCTGATTAGAAAAATAGTACATGCTTATTGTAGAAAGTTCAGGGGGAAAAAAACCCAAAAATACAAAGAACAGCATAATTTCCTATAATTTCATATCTGTTAGTGGTCACATTGTGGTGGTTTTTTCCTAGCCAATCAAATTCACATTTTGGTGGTGGTGTTTTTTTTTTCTCTACACAGTCAATTTTAATATACTTAGACAAAATTAGGATTATGCTTTATATGGCTTTATCACTTTCTTTACAAAATAGTCTCTCATGATTGTCTATCAAATATTTATTTTGTGTTCCCAGCACCTGGCATGATTTTTGCACACTGTAATCCAAATGTGAAATAGGAGTGGTAATCAAAGAGCCAGTGGCAATGGTGCTATTAATAATAATTAACATTAATTAATAATAATATATTATTATATATATAATATAATAATAATAATGGGTGTGTCACAACTCTAAATACATTATCTGTATAATCCTCAAGATTATAGGGACAAAAAACCATGAAAAGTATACTATTACTTTCTCCATTTTGCAGATGAAGAACTAAGGCATAAAGTAGTTTAGTAATTTTCCCTCAGGCCCCTTCCTAGGAAGTGACAGGATAGGATCCTAGGTCTTTTAATTTCAAAGCTTTTACTCTTTACCAACCCTTACACAAAGTGTTACCCCCTAGTGCTGACCCAGAGACATTTTCATGTGCTTACAAAAACATAAGTCCTGTAGAGCTCCATTCTCTCAAGGTTTTTCCTATAGCATTGGAGTTCATCACAGCATGGCTTTGTAGTGCAGCCAGGTCTTTGCTGCCTGCCTGCACTAGTAGAGCAGCTAACATACTTATTAAATCACATTCTCTTCCATTTCACAAAAACATTCTGTTAAAAGTTTCTCAAACATTCTCTGGTTTTAGTAGTTGCGAGGATAATGTTATTTTGATCCATCTGCAGATTTCTCCACGGCAACAATCTTTATCCATTCAGTATCTTCAAATCCCCTTGAATGTGTTTAGAACGTGTAACTTTCTTTTTTAAGATTTTACTTTATGACTAAATCAAACTTCAAAGGAAAGGGAAAGGGAAAATAAGTGTATATTTGGTGGTTAAAAATATGTCAGTCATATATTACTCTGAAGTCCATAGATTGTGTTTCTGTTGGCACTTTGTTTACAACCTTTTTTTTTTTTTAGACTCATGATTGTGGTCTGATTTGTGTTTCAAAATACTGTATGTTGAAAATAATGATTATAAATCTGCTTCCATTTTGGGAGGCGGGTTTTGCAAGGATTTTAAAAACTGAAATCTTCGTTTGATGTTCTATAAAACAATCTGATAAGAAAAATGGTCTTGTAAAGATTTAACTCATTTTTGAGGAAGTAATTTCCCAAAACTTGATCAGAGACTTAAAAAGAGTCTGCTTTAGAGGAAAAGGATGCCACAAGGATAAATAGTCACTGAATATTATGAATAATATTTTTTGATATTTTGATATTTTTAATATTTCCCTATTAAGAATAGGAAATGGCAGTTCTTATGAAAAGAAGGGAGGCCCACAATATGTAAAAATAAAACTGATTATAGAGGATAAATGAAATGATCTTTTATATGCAAAGTAAGTTATTTGGAGAAGCATCTGGTGGCTCAGTTGGTTAAGCATCTGCCTTTGGCTCAGGCCATGATCCTAGGCTCCTGAGATAGACCCCTGCTTTGAGCCCTGTGTTGAGCTCCCTGCTTAGCAGGGAGCCTGCTTCTCCCTCTCCCTCTGCAGCTTTCCCAGCCTGGGCTCTCTTGCGCTCTCACTCTCTCTCGAACTCTCAAATAAAATCCTAAAAAAAAAATTGAAGTAAAGAGGAAATGTGGAACTCTTAGAAAGGATGAGGATGAGGAAGATGATAAGGGAAAACAGAGGAAAATAGAACATGGACGAAATTAACCTGTCTTTCTAGGTGCTCTTTAAAATATACTTTGGTGAGCAGTAAAATGGACCACCTGCACAGAATGCTTGTGTTCTCAGTACTAAGCACTTTATTAGCATTTCTGTGGTTTCATCATTGAAGATCCCATAGTGGTTAGCACAGTGCCTTTGCCTATGTACACTTGATATTGAATTAATGTTTAAAGTGATCTGAAGTTACTTGAAATTTGTTTAATCGATGCAATGACAAAATAATTTTCTGATTTATAATATTTTTTTTAATTGGTGATTTGCCTGTGTTCTCATAACATGTTAAAAACATTTTCATTACCATAGAGGGAATTAAGATAATTTCATTACCATAGAGGGAACTTGGGTTTCTTTAAAGCTTGTCAACAGTATAAGTATATGGAAGCTGGATACACATATGTACGTGCCTGATGAGTATAGTAAATTGTGGCTCAGTTTTAAAGTAGAGAAACATTTTTCTTCTTTGTAAAAACTTGAAGTAGGATGTCCTTAATACACTTGTGTTCTTTCTGTCTTATTCAGGAAAACAGTGTTTCTTGGTCCTACGTCAGCAGCAGTTTAATGTCCAGGCACTCGTGGCGGTGGGAGACCATGCAAGCAAGCAGATGGTTAAATTTGCTGCCAAGTAAGTAAGCAATTATATCCTGTTGTCAGAATAAACAATGGTGGGAACCAAGACTCCCAGAGGTTTGGACCATTTTCATACATTAACATCAATGCTTCATTTGTTTAAGAATGTAGTTATTTAAATTGTCAGTTCAGTATTGCTGAATACATTAAACTTACAAAAGAGAAAATATGGAGCACAGGCTTGAAATTCATTTGGAACTGCTGAAGCAGCATTCTCTACAGACAAGTCACATTTACTTTCAAGTAGAGTAACAAAAAGCCTGGCAGCCTCAACATAGCAAAGGAACTTTATTTTGTTTTGTTTGTTGAACTTTAGTTCCTACATCCCTCCCCCAGTTTGAGATTTGCATATTAAGCAACAAGTTTTCTAAGTGAAAACTAAAAGCATATAAAATAAGAGTGTAGTTTTGCAAATGATTCTCTCCTAAAGGAAGTAAAACAAATGTCATAACATTTTACAGCTTTAACTTTGACATCAAAAGGGTTAAAGAAAAGTAAAATCAACCTTGCCGCGCCCCTCCCCACAAGTTTTGCTGTCTGGCTCAGAGTTCCTGTAGAAATGCATTGTTTTGTTAAGTTTGCAAGAGGCAGGATATAGTGTAGTGCTTATTTATGCTGTAGTTCTAAGGTAGTAATAGTTGGTAATGTGGTAGTTTTGTTTGTGTTTTTCTCAATTTACTCAGAATTTTATTTCCATGATAATGATCAAAGAAGATTTGGAAAAATGGCTGATCTTTATATTTTAAATAATAGCATACTTCATTGGCATAAATGTATTTTCAAAGAAATTAAATCTGGGATAATTGTTAAGTTTTCCTATTGATTTTTATCTCTGTTCTTTAGTTGTATGCTTTCAAAGATGAGTGTATATAGATAGAATCATCAATTTTACAACTAGAAAGGAACTAAAAAATGATCTAATTTAACATTCTAATTTATATTTGGGCCCTCCCTGACTCCCTTAGTGTTTTACATGTAGTGGATATAACTGGTATGGGTTTAGAGATTTATTTATCAAATTTAGTTTTATTGTATCACAGCAGTATCTGTACTCTGGTTTAAAAACTCCAGTGCCACTAATGACATCAGTTCACTGATGAACTCAGTAGTATTTGTATTACTGATACAGTAGTCCCATCTCACCCTGTCTCCCAATCCTGCTACCCAGAGACTTCTATCTCTTTGTCTGTATCTTTTGGTGAGTAGGTTTACTGTTTTCATCTCATGGTCTATAAGGGTGTGTGCTTATGGGGTACATTGTCAGCTAGCCTTCTAAGGTCAGTGCTGTAAAGTGGGACATAAATAAGCTTGGTCCCTAGAAATAAACTTTCCACACAGAGTCTTCTATAAATAGAGCCTCTGGTAACCATAAACATATATGCTGAATTATATTTAATATACTGAAAAATACTGGGGAAAAGTCGGTTTTAAATCAACAATAATCATTACGGCTTTTGTCTTTTCTGTCTTAAATTGGCTCTGAAAACCAATAGATAAAGCTGACAGTTTTAAATAGAATGTGTGTTTCCATTAAATTGCATTATAACCTTAAAGTGTTACATTCCTAAAGAAAATATTCTAGTCTAAAAATCTTTTGAAATTCCCACTTACCGGGCGCCTGGGTGGGCTAAGCCTCTGCCTTCGGCTCAGGTCATGATCTTAAGGTCCTGGGATCAAGTCCCGCATCGGGCTCTCTGCTTGGCAGGGAGCCTGCTCTCTCTCTCTGCCTGCCTCTCTGCCTACTTGTGATCTTGCTCTGTCAAATAAATAAATAAAATCTTTCAAAAAAAAAAGAAATTCCCACTTACCCTTAATATTTAGCAAGAGATATCCTACTGACAAAAGGATAGTGAATTCATGTGATATATTTAGAAGTAAAGTAGTCCACAAATAGTTACTTCTTGGGGCGCCTGGGTGGCTCAGTGGGTTAAAGCCTCTGCTTTCGGCTCAGGTCATGATCCCAGGGTTCTGGGATCGAGCCCCACATCAGACTCTCTGCTCCATGGAGAGCCTGCTTCCTCCTCTCTCTCCCTGCCTGCCTCTCTTGCCTACTTGTAATCTGTCTGTCAAATAAATAAATAAAATCTTTAAAAAAATAGTTATTTCTTATTATTTTGGATCTTCTCAAACTCCTGCAACTTGACCAACAGCAATTGGCCATTATCAGAGATCAACCAACGCTTTCTAACTGGCAAAGCTACTTGCAAATGTTCTCCCAAATAGAATTTAGTTCACTAATGTCCTCATAATACATAAATTAAAGAAGGGTTTTCATATAAATGATATAGTATAAATGTGATCTTTCTCTTAGTCAAGGCAAGAATTTAGATAAGTTAGCCTGGATTTCATAATCCTGAAGTAGAACTCAAGATCTAGATGTAATTCAACTTAACAATTAAATTGTGACTCGGATTTTTTTTTTTTTCCTAAGCAAAGAACATGTATCTATTTTAGTCTCTGCCCCCCCCCCCCGCCCACCAAAATGGACTTTATATAACTAGTAATGTGTGGGAAAAGATGGTTTCATAATAGAGCTGTTGCAAATTTTAAAGCCTTTGGTTATATACAAATGAATGAAGCCAATTTTATACAATAGACTTAACATGTGGTACTTACATTAATTATTTTTTTGGCACTACTCATATGTTAAAGTATCTAGCCTGAGTAATCAAGAGTAAGTGTGTTAATAACTTTGCTACCTTGTGAAAGAGGAAAATTCTTGTGACTAAGACTGTGGCAAAAAAAAAATTTTTTTTAAGTTGAAATATGTTTGACACACAATGTTACATTAGTTCAGGTGTACAGTGTGGTGATTCAGGAACTCTGTGTATTATACTATGCTCACCACCAAGTGTAGCTACCATCTGTCACCATACAATGTCACCATACACTATTACAATACCATTGACTCTGTGACTTCCTCATTCCATCGCTGGAAGCCTATATCTCTTACTCCCCTTCACCTTTTTTTTGCTCATCCTCCCATTCCCCGCCTTCCCCCCTACCCCTGCAACTACCAGTTTGTTCTTTGTATTTATGGGTCTATTTCTGTTTCTTTTCTTTATTTGTTCATTTGTTTTGTTTTTTAGATTCCACATGTAAGTGAAATCACATGATGTTTGTCTTTGTCAGACTTATTTCACTTAGCATAATACCCCTCTAAGTCCATCTATGTAAAAATGATGAGTTTTTAATTTTTGTAGTTATTTGATAATTTTCTTAGAAACATGATTTCATGCCCCTGATAAGTCAGTTTGTCTTTTTTAGTGACTTTAGACTGTACTTCTCAAGTAGTACTGAAATCCTTGATCTTTCTTGGTAACAGAAGTCTGAGGCACATGTTGTTTCTGACAGAAAGCCAATAGAATGATCTTATGTTGAAAGTGCCAATTTTTAAAGAAGAAAATCAAGAACAGAAAATTTTTACTTTAAAAATTACCTGTTCTGGGGACGCCTGGGTGGCTCATTGGTTGGACGACTGCCTTCGGCTCAGGTCATGATCCCGGAGTCCAGGATCAAGTCCCGCATCGGGCTCCCAGCTTCACAGGGAGTCTACTTCTCCCTCTGACCTTCTCCTCGTTCATGCTCTCTCTCACTGTCTCTCTCTTAAATAAATAAATAAAATCTTTTTAAAAAATGACCTGTTCTTTTCATGAATAATAATAAATCAAGTGAGGTTATAATATGAATTTTAAAGAACTTTCAGAACTGTTTTAGGGGGAAAATTGTGTTTTTTTTCTTCATCTTTCAAAATCCCTTTTCCTAAAAATTATCTTTACTGACTAGGCTTTACATAAACTGTTTTATTTAAAATGGGTGTTCAGGGACGTCTGGGTGGCTTAGTCGGTTAAGCATCTGCGTTCAGCTCAGGTCATGATCCCAGAGTCCTGGGATGGAACCCCACATTGGGTTCCTTGCTCAGCAGGGAGCCTGCTTCTCCCTCTGCCACCCTCCCTCCCCTGCTTGTGCTCTATCTCTCTCACAAAAAAAAAAAAAGAAAGAAAACCTTTAAAAAAATAAAATAAAATAGATGTTCATTGACACCATTGTGAAAACAAAGATTAAGGTAGCTGTCATATATTTATTTATCTTTGAAGTTATTTGCTCTGTCAGTGCTGGCATTTCTGTAAAACAAGAACCTAAGTTGTGAGGTTATTGTTAAATCATAAATAGCATTAGAAAGAAATTACTTGACATTAATAGATGAAAAGAATTTTTATAACTTGCTGTAGTCCGTTATACTCACATATCATTGTTATACCATACTGCAAAATCCTTAACTTAAGCTCACATGGGCTTTTTATATTCTAAGCATGAAGAATAATTTTCAGATATGACACTAGAATAAAAGTAATCATATAGTTATTTTCTAAAATTTTTTTGATAGTAAAATATTTTTATCTCTCCAAATGAGTTTTCTAAGGCATTGGCTTCTTTTTTGATTCTCTTTTTAGTGTTGTTCTTTTTAATTTCTGCCACATGTCAGTTGGGTTGGAACAAAATAGTCCAGTCAGATATAAACTAAATATTTGTCGAGAGATACAAGCTTTTTGCTTTTCCTTAAGTCTGTACTTCCCAGAAGTTTATTTTCAAGTGGTATTTTTATCTAAAATCTCTAATTGCTTCCTATTTCCAACCATGTGCTATATTCTGCCCACGAATTCCCTCATCACAATGTTATTTCCTACTCCTTTGCTATATATGTCTTCATATTGGACAGATTCTCTGCGTCTGTGATGACCTCTCTTCCTCTTATTTTAGAGGTTTTGCTGTTAATTGAATCCTCATTCTTTGTCACTTAGCTTAAGTCTATATCTTTGATGATCCTCAGTCATTGGTTTCTCTTTTCATTTTTTGGGGGTCCAGAGATATGTTCTTAGGAGACTAGAAGTTTTTTATGTTTTTTAAAATACAGTTTACATTTCAATGATTACCTTAAGGTTATTATGTAAGAGTATTTTTCCATGTCATTTTAGAGGCTAACTTATAACAGAAACCTGCTGTGTGAATTCAGTACTTTTCATATAGCATTTACTGTCATATTTATGGTTTTGTTCATGCCAGCTGAAGCCAGACAATATCCGTGTTCAGTACTAATGATATTTCACTGTGGTTTGAATAGCAACAGATGGTGAGAACAAGTTGGATTACTAGGTGGTACTTAATAGTTAAGAGGCAACCTGAACTTTTAAAAGCCTGTGCTATTCCAGCAGATTTATTGAATCCTATTTTTGTCTATGTAGGGGCAGCAGATCACTAATAATATAATAGTTCCCATGCAAAGAAAAATGTTTCTAGTTCTAGTTCTAGTAGTTACCAGATTAGATACCTATTTGATTCAAATATCAATTAACAATGCTACATTATTAACTTTCATATGGACAAGGTAATTTTATAAAATTATCAACTGATACTTTATTTACATTGTCATTCTTGGATTGCTGTTTGCTGTATTTGGGTTAGTTATGGGACCTAACTGTACCTCAGACTTGATGTTTGGTTTTTTTTTTTTTATTTATCTGTCAGAGAGAGGGAGAGAGAGAGAGCGAGCACAGGCAGAGTGGCAGGCAGAGGCAGAGGGAGAAGCAGGCTCCCTGCCGAGCAAGGAGCCCGATGTGGGACTCGATCCCAGGACGCTGGGATCATGACCTGAGCCAAAGGCAGCCGCTTAACCAACTGAGCCACCCAGGCATCCCAGACTTGATGTTTTATATAATTCTGAGCAGATGTTCTTCACATTACTGGTAATATGCAACTGGGTATGAGACTATAACTTTAGCAGTAAACCAAATGTCAGCAGTTTGGTTTTAGCAAACTTTAATATTGTTATTTGAATTTTGTTATCTTTAATATTGCTGTTATTTTCCTTTAAAATTCATTTTGATTTAAAGTTAAGGGCTAATATAGACAGAAAGTATATTAATGGTTGTTTAGGACTAGGGAAAGAATGAGGGGGTAAGAGAGTGATAGCTAAAGGGTACAGAATTTCTATTTATGCCCATTTCTTGATTGGATTATTTGTTCTGTGGGTGTTGAGTTTACACTTGATCTTAGCCAAAAGGCCGAGAAGCGATGTGGGTATTGAGTTTAATAAGTTCTTTATAAATTTTGGATACTAGTCCTTTATGTCATTTACAAATATCTTCTTCCATTCTGTCCGTTGTCTTTTGGTTTTGTTGACTCTTTCCTTTGCTATGCAAAAGCTTTTGATCTTGATGAAGTTCCTATAGTTCATTTTTGCCCTTGCTTCCCTTACCTTTGGCAACATGTCTAGCAAGAAGTTGCTGCAGCTAAGGATGAAGAGGTTGCTGCCTGTGTTCTCCTCAAGGATTTAATGGATTCCTGTCTCACATTGAGGTCTTTCATCCATTTTTTAGTAATTTTTTGTATGTGGTATAAGGAAATGGTCCAGTTTCATTCTTTTGCATGTAGCTGTCCAATTTTCCCAACACCATTTGTTGAAGAGACTGTCTTTTTTCCTTTGGATATTCTTTCCTGCTTTGTCAAAGATTAGTTGACCATAGAGTTGAGAGTCCATTTCTGAGTTTTCTAATCTGTTCCATTGATCTTTGTGTCTGTTTTTGTGCCAGTACCATGCTGTCTTGTTGATTACAGCTTTGTGATAGAGCTTGAAGTCCAGAATTGTGATCGGGCTCTCTGCTCGGCAGGGAGCCTGCTTCCTCCTCTCTCTCTCTCTGCCTGCCTCTCTGCCTACTTGTGATCTCTGTCTGTCAAATAAATAAATAAATAAAATCTTTAAAAAAAAAAAAAGAGTATCATATGGTTCTTGTCCTTTTCTTTTATTAATGTAGCTATCACATTGATTGATTTGCAGATGTTGAACCAACCTTGCAATCCAGGAGCAAATCCTACTTGGTCATGGTTAATAATCCTTTTAATGTACTGTTGGATCCTATTGGCTAGTATTTTGGTAGGAATTTTTGCATCCATGTTCATCAGGGATATTGGTCTATAATCCTCCTTTTTGATGGAGTCTTTGTCTGGTTTTGGGATCAAGGTAGTACTGGCCTCATCAAATGAGTTTGGAAGTTTTCCTTCCATTTCTATTTTTTGGAACAGTTTCAGAAGAATAGGTATTAATTCTTCTTAAATGTTTAGTAGAATTACCCTGGGAAGCCATCTGGCCCTGGGCGCTTGTTTCTTGGGAGATTTTTGATTACTGCTTTAATTTCTTTGTTCATTATGGGTCTGTTTAGGTTTCCTATTTCTTCCTGGTTCAGTTTTGATAGTTTATACATCTCTAGGAGTGCATCCATAGCTTTCAGATTGTCTAATTTGTTGGCATATAGTTGTTCATAATATGTTCTTATAATTATTTGTATTTCTTTGCTGTTGGTTTAATGTCTCCTCTTTCATTCATGATTTTATTTATTTGGGTCCTTTCTCTTTTCTTTCTGAAATAAATCTGGCCAGAGGGTTATCAGTCTTACTAATTCTTTCAGAGAACCAGCTCTTAGTTTTGTTGATCTGTTACACTGTTCTTCTGGTTTCTGTTTCATTGATTTCTTCTCTGATCTTTATTATTTCTCTTCTCCTGCTGGGTTTAGGCTTTATTTGCTGTTCTTTATCTAGCTCTTTAAGGTACAAGGTTAGGTCGTATACTTGAGACCTAAATTAAACTGATAGTACTCTTTTTTTTTTTTTTTTTTAAGATTTTATTTATTTATTTATTTATTTGACAGATCACAAGTAGGCAGAGAGGCAGGCAGAGAGAGAGAGGAGGAAGGAGGCTCCCTGCTGAGCAGAGAGCCCGATGCGGGGCTCGATCCCAGGACCCTGGGATCATGACCCGAGCCAAAGGCAGAGGCTTTAACCCACTGAGCCACCCAGGCGCCCCAAAAACTGATAGTACTCTTAAAAGAGAGAACCTTGTTTGCCCAGTGAGTGGGTAAAAACATGAATCTTATCTGTTTATTGACTGCTGATGTGTGGGGGTGAGGAAAAGAAAGAAATGGAAAATTACTTCATAGTTTCCAGTTTGAAATACTATGTGGAAAATGGAAAATATCACCCTCAGTCTGGACTGAATTCCCTGGATGGGCTGGGACTAAACACAACCTACTCTGGACCTGTGATGGGCTCCCCTTCTCTTAGAGTGCTTTGCCAGATAGAAGTGGATACTGAATGGGAGTGGGACTCTGTTAGCCATGAAGACAAGGGGAGTAGGTTTGAATAGACAGCTAGCAGTATCACCTAAGTTTATCTATGCTGAGTAAATTGGAGAGAAGTTCTAGACTTTTCAGTTCATGGAGTTCCAAAGACTGAATGAAATAGGATGTTTTACTCAAAGCCATTTTATTTTCCTGGCTGATAGTAGTGTATTCCTCTCATTTTAAGTCATCTCATTGTAAATGTCTTTAGGTATTCATTTGGAATAAATAGTGTGGACTTAAAATTCCTTACTTCTCCACTAGCTTCACTATTCATTTTATTTTTTAAAAAAGATTTTATTTATTTATTTGATAGAGACACGGGGAGAAAGGGAATACAAGCAGAGGGAGTAGGAGCAGGAGAAGCAGAGTCCCCACGGAGCAGGGAATCCAATGTAGGGCTCAATTCCAGGACCCTGGGATCATGACCTGAGCTGAAGGCAGACGCTTAACGACTGAGCCACCCAGGCGCCCCTTCACTATTCATTTTAATAACTCAATCCTGTGGCCACCACTTGGATTTTGCTCCTTAGAACTTAATTTTAAACTCAGTGGCAATTCTCTCTAACCATAATTTCCAACTTTTTACCTATGCCATGCCTCCTAATCTTCTATTGGACCTCGTCAAGACTTCTGGTCTTTTTACCTGTCTCCTCCTTTTGTCCTATTTTTTCTATCCTCTTCTGACCTCATGCAACCCAGTCCCATTCCCAGAACTACCCCCACTGCATCCTTACCTGCCTACCTTTCTTTCACCCTGTGAATGCTCTACAAACTACCCAGCCCCATGGACTCCTGATCCCATAATATAACACCGACATTAAGGAGTATATTGTGTATTTGTGGCACTACAGTTGATTTTTATTGCTAAGCCGGGCCTAGTGGAATGTATCCTACTTTATAATGAAAATAGAGGTTTATAGGCTGCCCCTGTTTTTATTGTTTCACTGAACTCTCAGTATCTCATTCCTATTGACCCCTTGGTTTCTAACTAAGATTATAATTAGAAAAGAAAAGTTTGGAAAACCCTATGACTTCTGTTGCTTAATATATTATCAGCCTTGTATTATGATTAAAAATAGCACATGAACAACAACATAAAAATTCTGGTGGATTCTGTTACTTATTTAATTGAAGCAAAACTCCTTACTTTTAGATGTTTTTAGCTTTAGAAATTTGAGGACTAGCAAAGCATGAGGTAATTCAAATGAATATTTACTAATACATTCACGTTGGAAAGATAGCACTTTAGTGAATCACCTAACCACCCTTTCTGCTAGAGTCTTTGATTTGGAAAATAGCATACTTGGAAATATGTCCATGAGAAAAAGGCCATTTCTAATCTTCAGTTAATATTCATTTTGTCTTGGTTCTTATTTGTGAAATGCTTGCGATTGTCTTTAGAGGAGGGCTAAGGACTGTTTGTTTATTCTCAAGGGGTTTCCATTTTGAATAGTGCTACCCTAAGACACTGGACATTTAAAACATGTGAACTCCTACACAACAAAGTGGCAGAAATAATGGTATTTATATGTTAATTCCATGAGGTCCAACATTTAACTCTATTCCCTCTGGTCATATACCAGGTGGAAAAAGGCAAAGACTCCACTATTAAAAATATCAAATCAGATAGTTCCAGCTGGGGTTTCCCAGTCATTTAAAAGGCAAAATATGAGGTCACTTTTAATATCTTAAGTGGATGACTATCCTAACATTTACTTTAGATATTAAATCTGAGGTGCTTATCTTTGCCTTACTAACTAGATTGTACCCCTAGCAGTTTCTAGCTTTTTAGTATATTCCTTAAGAGCAACATTAGCACTTAATATGGGGTCAGTTGTTTTCCCCACTTATCTTTCCTAGGAATATCCAATTCATCAATATACTAATCTGAAAAGTTGACTCACTAATTGGCTTTAAGTGCCACAGGACTCTTCAACACATTATTTTAATCAATTTGTTGGAAAGATCAATTTTCTCATGGTTGAATGCATATAAAAATGAAACAACTAAATGAGTTACATAGGAAGGTTGGCACATCTCATTCCCTAGAGATCTTTAAGAAGAGGTTCTTGATTGTGTATCCAAAATGCTTTGTGGTCCTTAAATGAAATTGTCTGGAAGCAGAAAGATAGGATACCTATCCAGGCCTGTGTTTCTGGATCTCCATCTTATGTTGACATTAATTTTCTAATAGTTAATAGCTTGTGTTTGAGTTGAGATGAGAAGTCATTCTTTTTTTTTTCTTTTTGAAATTATTTTTTATTTAGAGACATTTTAATGTAATGAAGACAGTAGTGTTATGTTAGTTATGGTTGAGTTTTGTAAAGACAAATTTTTTTTTAAAGGCAACCCTAAAGGCCTTTTTGTATTGACTGCTATTAAGGACCACAGTGAATGTAAATACAGTGTTTAAAGTTTCAAGCTAAAAGGAAAAAAAGGAGCAGCAAGTTTAAGGTCCATCTGGCTAAGTGATCTGTAATATTTCCTTCAATAGTATTAGTTCCATTTTTTCTAATTTAAAAATTTGGAGGGGAAAAAAAGTTTCAAGCCAAAGTTGTTGTGACTACTGTAAAGGGGTACAGTTAATTTGAATACCAGTTGTTAAAGTTAAAAATTATATTTTGCTGTTTGTACTTTTGTAACACCCTTCTTCCCACCCAGCATAGAGATGTTTGGATTTGGGGAGTGATGGGGAGGAAGGCTTTTTCAGACTGTTAGTTGTGTACACACGTGTTTTATTTGCTTTTTCTTCATATTAGTCATTGTGGTTAAGTGATTTATTGGTAGCTGGTGAGTTACAAGTGTATTTTTCATTCTGTGAGTCACCTAGCTGCATACAAGTTTGTACATTTTCTTTCCTTTCTAGATCTTTCATCTAAAAATAGGTATTTTACTTAGTTGGAACATTGAAATTTCAGTTTGCTGCATTAACTTTTAGAGTTGTAAAATATCAAAATAATGCTCAGAAGAAATCTCACAGATTTAGAAAACTTATTTAGCACCTCCTCTGGTCCAGGCATTGTGCTGGGCTTGGGAATACCATGACACATGTATGACATAAGGAACTTAATTTGAGAAGAGGGCAAAATAGATTAACAGCTGTGTACAAAGACATGCTACAGGGGCTGTGGTAGAAGTGTATGTATATATCATATACACTCGAGACCCAGAGGAAATGGGCATGTGGGTATTCCTTGAGCATCATGTGGATAATACATTAGTGAATATAGGCTAAGTCATTATACTGCTGTGGATTGTAGCTCTTTGAAAAACTGTACATAGATGGTATATACCTCTTTGTTGGAGTGAGATACTACTGATTGGAGGAGAAACAGAACTTTTATATTTGGTCCTGTCAAGTTCAACATTTGTATTGAAAACTTTGATAAAGATGTGCTTTCAAAGGTAGATCTAAAATCTGCTGTCAGAAATTCTCAATTTATGGGATTTCTTTTTTTTTTTTCCTTTTAAGATTTACTTTTTTATTATTAGAGAGAGATAGAGAAGAGTATGTGGGGTGGGGGGATGGAAAGGGACAGTCTCAAGCAGACTCCCCGCTGAGCACAGAGGCCGATGCTGGGTTTGATCTCATGACCCTGAGATTATGACCTGAGCTGAAATCAAGAATCAGACACTTAACCAACTGAGCTACCCAGGCACCCTGGGATTAACTGCTAAGTTAATATAATGTTAATAACATCATATTGCTTTATACAAAGATTTGATAAACTTCTGTTGAGGCTGGCAATAATAGGACATCAAGATGCATCAGTGTTGGGACACCTGGGTGGCTCAGTTGGTTAAGCGGCTGCCTTCGGCTCAGGTCATGATCCCGGCATCCTGGGATCGAGTCCCACATCGGGCTCCTTGCTCGGCAGGGAGCCTGCTTCTGCCTGCCACTCTGCCTGTGCTCGCTCTCTCTCTCTCTCTCTCTCTGACAAATAAATAAATAAATAAATAAATAAATAAAAGATGCATCAGTGTTAATTAAGATAGTATGATTCTTGAGCATTTTGAAAACCATTAGTGTAGGGCCTGTTACTTCCAATTGCTTTCTCATAAATTATAAAGGAATGTGGCAGGTCGTGAGCTCCTAAGAATGAGAATGTATTATTTCAGAGTGAGCTCATGATGCATTCTGGAGTATTTAAAATGTGGTGCTATATCTTGAGTCTGTAACAGAACAGAACAGTCTAGTGTAGCAATTGGTACATGATCTTACTACTGTATGATCTTAGCCTACTTACTTGACCTCTTGTAGAGTCTCAGTTTTCTCAGCTATAAAATGGTGGCCGTATCTATCTCATAGGCCTTTGAGAAGCTTAAGTGAAGTAGTATATGTGTAAAGCACCTTACACAGGAACTGGAACATAAAAGAATTGGTAAGCGATATGAGAATAAATACAGGCATATTTTATATATATATACACATATATATATTATATATATGCATAATATATAAATTTATAGCATTTATATATCTAAAGGCATTTATATATGTTTATATATTTATATATTAGGCATTTTTATATATATTTAGGCATTTATATATACATGTATATATATATATATATATATAAAGATCAGTTTTGTTCTGTAAAAAATAAAACTCCTACTTCTTCAACATTAAAAAAAAAAGAGAGGAGAATGAGCAAAACTACTGTAGAAGGACAACACAAAATTTATGAAGCATTCCATATTTTTTGCAAAGTAGAAAAAATGTGGAGGAGTATAGACCAAATAGTAAACAATGATTAAAGGAAGAAGAGATTGGGTATATGATGGGAGAGTTAAACTTTTAAATTTAAATGATTATTTAACATTAGGGGTGCCTGGGTGGCTCAGCGGGTTAAAGCCTCTGCCTTTGGCTCAGGTCATGATCCCAGGGTCCTGGGATCGAGCCCCACGTCAGGCTCTCTGCTCGGCAGGGAGCCTGCTTCCTCCTCTCTCTCTGCCTGCCTCTCTGCCTACTTGTGATCTCTCTCTGTCAAATAAATAAATAAAATCTTTTAAAAAATGATTATTTAACATTAGAATTTATAATAATAAATAAGTATATTCTTTTATAATAATAAGTTCTTGAGACAATATATAAAAAACAGTGTTTCTAAAATAACTTTAAAACATAAGAGCAGGGACACCTGGGTGGCTCATTCAGTTAAGCATCTGTCTCCAGCTCAGGTCATGATCCCGGGGTCCTAGGAACAAGTTCTGCTTCAGGCTCCCTACTTCCCCCTCTGCCTGCCACTCTCCTGCGTGTGCTCGGTCTCTCTCTTTCTCTCTCTCTCTTTTTTTTTTTCCTCTTTCTCTCTCTCTGACAAATAAATAAATAAAATCTTTGAAACATAGATGCAAACCCTGCCATTTCCCATCCCTCACCGATGAGGGGAAGTTCATGAGTATAAATTGGAGGTGGTAATTCCTTGATCTCCCAGAGAACTTGCCAGAGTCAGCACCTCACACTGGGACCCAGCAACAAGAGGTGGATGAAGTACTTCTTTCTCAGATCCATTTTTCTACCATTTATATGCAAGATGATGATCTCTTTGACTAGGGTTATGTGCTGTTAAATAATTTTTCACCTCTGTGCTATATAGAAATGAAACTTCACTGGTGTCCTATAAATCACCTATTCCAACAACCTTTTCTCAGTGCTTATGATTCTTGTTCTCTATCCCAGTCATCTTCACAGTGCATTTTGCTCAAGATTGACCATTAAGAGAAAGATAATTAATCTATTTATTTCCCTTCCTTACTTCCTTCTGTTATTTAAAAAGTAGGAATAAAAAAAAATAAATAATTTTAAAAAATAAAAAGTAGGAAAGAATTTGAGTGTTTTACTAGTTCATTTATAGATGAACACTGGGACTGTTACTTGGATTGTATCTCAAAGGGCCACATGTCACATATAGTGTGCCAAGGTCTCTAAGCAAGACTGCAGGATTCCAGTAACAAAAAGGAGCTAACACTTGCACCCTAACTGACTCCCTTTGGCATATTGTAATTGCAGTTTATTTTGCTTCACTTTGGTTTTGGGAGATTATATTTATTTATACATATTAAAATAATAAACTGAAAAGGGACTCGTGGCTTTTTAACTTTCTACCAAGAGACCACAGATGGAAGATAAAATTTAAAATATAAGCACATATGAGAAAATGTTAATGCTGACACTTCTACTCTTATAGATCTTTGTATCAGCCACATTCTGCACTGCTGTGTGTGTGTATGTGAGAGAGAGAATGAGAGTGAGGGAGAGGAGAATCTAATGAGATTGGACAAGATGAATTGTTCCAAATAAGGAATTACCAGGAAGACTGTAAAGTATGAACCTGCATTCACTGTTGCTAATTATGAACCATACCCTGAGTTTGTGTTTGTCTAGGGGTAATACTTATGTTTAGGATTACATATATATAATTTTAAAATAAATAAAAAGGGGTACCTGGGTGGCTCAGTTAAGCAGCTTCCATTCGCGCAGGTCATGATCTCAGATTCAGTGCAATCCCTTTCAAAAATCCCCATGGCATTTTTTGCAGAAATAGAAAAAAACCATATTAAAATTCATGTGCACTCTCAAGGGGCCCAAATAGCCAAAACAGTTTTGGGGAAAAAAAGAACAAATTTGGAGGATTTGCACTCCCTGATTTCAAAACTTCTACAAAACTACAGTAATCAGAAGTGTGTGGTACTAACATAAGGATACACATATAAACCAATGGAACAGAAGAAAGAGCCCATAAACATACCCTGACTTAAATGGCCAACGAGATTTTGACAAGGGTACCAAAACCTTTTTTTTTTTTAAGATTTTATTTATTTATTTGGCAAGAAGAGATCACAAGTAGGCAGAGAGGCAGGCAGAGAGAGGCGGAAGCAGGCTCCCTGCCGAGCAGAGAGCCCGATGTGGGGCTCGATCCCAGGACCCTGGGATCATGACCTGAGCCAAAAGCAGAGGCTTTAACCTACTGAGCCACCCAGGCGCCCCGGTACCAAGACCTTTTAATAGGGAAAGGATGGTCTTTTCAACAAATGGTGCTAGGAAAACTGGATATCCATATGCCAAAGACCTTACCATAGACCATATATAAAAATTAACTGAAAATGGATCAATTACCAGGACACGTGGGTGGCTCAGTTGGTTAAGCATCTGCTTTCAGCTCAAGTCCTGGGATTGAGTCCTGCATCAGGCTCTTTGCTCAGCAGGGAGCCTGCCTCTCCCTCCTCCTGCTTGTGCTCTCTTTCTGTCTCTCTATCTGGCAAATAAATAAATAAAATCTTTTTTAAAAAAAGGATCAAGGGGGGGCGCCTGGGTGGCTCAGTGGGTTAAAGCCTCTGCCTTCAGCTCAGGTCATGATCCCAGGTCCTGGGATCGAGAGCCCCGCATTGCATCATTGCATCGTGCTCTCTGCTCAGCAGGGAGCCTGCTTCCTCCTCTCTCTCTCTGCCTGCCTGTCTGCCTACTTGTGATCTCTGTCTGTCAAATAAATACATAAAATCTTAAAAAAAAAAAAAAAAAAAAAAGGATCAAGGGGCGCCTGGGTGGCTTAGTTGGTTAAGCGACTGCCTTCAGCTCAGGTCATGATCCTGGAGTCCCGGGAATAAGCCCCACATCGGGCTCCCTGCTTCTCTCTCTGACCTTCCCCCTTCTCATGCTCTCCCTTTCTTTCTCATTCTCTCTCGCTCGTTCAAAAAAATAAATAAAATCTTTTTTAAAAAAGGATCAATTACCTAAATATACCTAAATATAAGAGCTGAAACTATAAAAGTCTTAGAAGAAAACATAGGCCAGAAGTTTTATGACATTGGATTTAGCAGTGATTTCTTAGATTTAACACCAAAAGTAGAAGCAACAAAACAAATCTAGATTAATTCGACTTCATTGAAACTACAACATTTTATGCATCAAAGGGTACTACCAGGAGAGTGAAAAGACAGCCCACAGAATGGGAGAAAATATTTGCAAATCAAATATCTGATAAAGGATTAATATCCAGAATATATAAAACCTCTGAAAACTTAAAACAACAACAACCCAATTCCAGAATGGGCAAAAGACGTAAATAACATTTCTCCAAAGAAGATACACAGATAGCCAATAAGCACATGAAAAGATGCTCAACATCACTAGTCATTTGGGAAATGCAAACCAAAACTACAATGAGATATCACTTCACATCCTTTAGGATGACTGTTACCCCACCCCCACAAAAGGAAAAATAATGAGTGTTAGTAATGTAGAGAAATTGGAACCCTCGTGCATTGCTGGTGGGAATGTAAAATGGTACTGTTGTTGTGGAAGACAATATACCTGCTCCTCAAAAAGTTAAACATAAAATTATCATATGATCCAGCAATTCCACTTCTAGATAGATACCCCAAAAAATTGAAAGTGGGGACTCAAACAGATACTTGTATGCTGGGATGTACAAGTGGCTGAGTCGTTGAGCATCTGCCTTCAGCTCAGGTCATGATCCCAGGGTCCTGGAATCGAGCCCCACATCAGGCTCCCTGCTTGGCGGGAATCCTGCTTCTCCCTCTCCTACTCCTCCTGCTTGTGTTCCCTCTCTCACTGTGTGTCTCTGTCAAATAAATAAAATCTTAAAAAAAAAAAAGATACTTTTATGCTGTTGTTCATAGCAGCATGATTCACAATAACCTAAATAAAAAACAACCCAAATGTCCAGCAACAGATGAATGGATATTCATCAAACAAAATATATTATGTACATATAACAAAATATTATTCAGCCTTAAAAAGGAATGAAGTTCTGATACAAGCTATAATACGGACAAACCTTGAAAACTTTATGTCACGTGAAGTAAGTCAGACATAAAAGGACAAGTATTATTGTTTCACATACCTGAGGTACCTAGAGTAGTTAAGTTCATAGAGACAGTAGAATAGAAGTTACGAGGAGGTGAGGTGGGCATGGGTGGTAGTTGGAATTAGTGGAGAGTTAATTGTTTAATTAATACATTGTTTCTGGGATAATGAAAAAGTTCTAGAAAAGGGTAGTGGTGGTAGCTGCACAACATTGTGAATGCCACTGAATTATACACCTAACAGTGGTCAAAATGGTAAAGTTGTATGTATTGTATACTTAACCAATAGTAAAAATTCAGCAGCGTATAATAATAAATTAACCTTGACCTCTTGCTCACACATCTGTGGGTGCGCTAGAATTCAGCTCATTTAGGCTCATTTTGAAGCTATGGTTTGTGTCCTAGTCTGACCCTTGTGCTCCTGAGCTTCCTTGGACCAACAGCTACTTGAGACATCATCTTATGTAGAAAAGCAGATATGATGAAGGGCAAGTTCAGCTGCACAAGCACATTTCAAGCCTTTGTTGGCATCATATCCACTGATATGTCATTGATAAAGCAAGTCATATGGCCAAACCCAAAACCAAGAGGCAAAAAATTACCTTCTGTCCACCTCGAATCTATAGCAAAGGTGTGGATGAATACTACTAGCATAGGGGAGCAAAGACTTGAGAGCAAGAATTCAGGACACCACAGAGATAAGCTAAGAATTTTTTTTTTATTTTTGGCAACATTGAAGAATAAGGCATTATTCATTAGTACATTATTTGATGCTATGAACTTTACCTCCTTTAAGTACTGAAACTATTGTGACAATTTTAACAGAATGGTTTGAAGTCTATTTTATACATTCTTCCTTTTTTAAAAAGTTTTTTTTAAACGACAGAGGACCATTACAATGACCATCTATTACTATGCGAAGTGGTTCTTTGTTACTTTCCTGTTTATTTTTTAATATGTATTCTTCAGCAGTCAGCTATATACAGTAGTTGTGCCTACTTCTAATAGTCCTATTAGACTTCTTTTTTAATTTGTTGCTTCTTAGGTAATGTATGTAGGTATGAAAATTTATAATCAAGATAGATGAAACTACAGATGCTAAAAGTGTCCCTGAGGTAATTGATAAGGCCCTGAGTAGTAAACTATATGGCATTCAGGTTGGAAAGATGGGATTTTTATTCCTTCAGATAATGGAGTACTGCTTGTTTTTCTCCCAAGTTGCTTGTTTTATAATTGAATTATTCATACATTATACCATTTCTTTAAAAAAAAAAAACTTGATAGCGAACTCAAAATATTTTTATAAAATACTTTATATGAAGAAGGATGCTTTTTACGATAATTTTATCTTTTTTAAGATTTTATTTATTTAAAGAGCAAGCATGAATGAGGGGAGGGGCAAAGGGTGAGGGAGAAAAAGACTCTCAAGCAGACTGAGTGCAGAGCCCACTGTGGGGCCAGATCTTCCAACGCTGAGATCATGACCTGAGCTGAAATCAAGAGTGAGACGCCCAACGGATTGAGCCACGCAGGTGCCCAGCAATTTTATTTTCTAAGGACAGCGTAAGTTAGAAGTAAACTATTAGATTGATTGTTGACAGTTCCTAGTGGATGACATGAATAGGATAGCCTATTAAGGTATTTTTTTAGATCAAGGCTATAATAATTTATTTGTAGAGTGATTAGTTATCTGCAGGTGAGAAGGCTGGTTGGAAAGTGGAAGAGGTGTGAAACAATGAAGTAGTAGTGTGTTTTGGGAGGTGGTGGTAATAATAAAGATAGCCGACTTAGCTGTTGGAAGGATGTGTTTAATTTACTTCACCCATTTCTTTTACGATCAGAAGTTCCCAGAAGTTCTCTACTTTCTGCTGTGGATTTTTTTCCTGCGGTATCCTCTAAAAACCCAAGGCTTTTTAGTTGTCTGTTTGACATAACCCTCCTTCAAAATAGGGGTATAGAGCCGTATTAGTTTCAAAATATAAACCTGAAACTTTAACAGAATCTCTTTATGACAGCAAACTATGGTATACATGCTCCAAAGGTTTAAGCCATCTTAACATGCATTATCAGTTAAAATCATATTAATTAGGCTTTTTCTAAAAAGTAGAATTTCATCCTTCTACTAGCAGTAGCTTATTCAAGTATTCCTATCCCTCTCTTGCATTGACTCTAATTATATACACACATAGATAAAACCCTCATTAATGCTTTACTAAAGCTAACTAGCAAGTTCTAGTGTGACCCTTTTTTACAAATCTCTTTGATTATAATATTATTTCTACTGAATTCATTCAAGTCTAGGATAAATAATAATAGCTGGATATAGATGTGGATGTAGTTAAAAAGATATTAGAGCTAAATTATCCAGGGTTTAAAAAAATCATGGAATGGGGTTACTTATATCTGAAGAGACTATTCTGTTAACAGCATATAGCTGCTAGGTATAGTAAGGAGATAATACTGAGATTGAAAGGGCAAAAAAATTAATTATAAGCATCCTCTGTATCCGGTTAATTCTACCTTCTTTCTAATTGATTCAGTAGACTAATTTGTGATAGAAGTCTATCTTTGGCCCAGTTTAAAAAACAGGTTGGGTTTTCGGAAGTTCCTTTTATGACTTGTTTGGTGCTAGAAACAATGTTTAAAATAGTGGTTATTTTTTGTTTAGCTGCTCAAGTATTTTATTCCATAATATTACCTAATTAAATAAAAGTACTAAACATAGACCTAGTTACAAGTTTCAGGTCCTAGATAAAAGAAGTCATCTGGTACTTTTGAGGAAAAATGAAACTACTATTTTCTTTAATTGGCCCTTTAGAACATAGTGTCAGATCACATCCCAGTGTTTTTCTGGAAGGATATTAACTTAATGCTCAGTCTTTGAGAGTAGATAACTTGAGTTGGCTTGAAGAAGACTTTCTGATAATGGAAGGCCTCTTACTAAGGGGATGACCCTTGAGGGCCAGGGTCATAGCAGGAATGTAGCAGAGTGGAGGTCTAGTTGGGTCAGAACAGGATACTCAGGTATCAAATTTACTCATTCAATCAAAAGAAGCAACTGGTAGATGGAAATCATACTGAACAGAGATTCAATGACTGGATTCTAACACTAGATAGCCAGTGTTAGAAAGCCATTTAACAATATACCACAGTAAATTCTGAGTTTCTTCAGTGCACAAGATTTTAGCTAAATATTAGGTAATGGCTCTAGCACAGGAGACTCGTAAGACTTGTAAGAAATATGTACAATGTTGGTTTTTTTATAAAGTTAGTATCAGCCATACAGAGTTCTAGACAGTGTAGTAAAGTGAAATGAAAATTTTTCTTCCTTTCTTCACCACTTTTTACCCTCTTATCCTCATTTTGATCCTTTTCCAACCCTGAGCAAATGTTAATTGAAATGGACTGTAGGGGCACCTGGGTGGCTCAGTGGGTTAAGCCTCTGCCTTTGCCTCAGATCATGATGTCAGAGTCTTGGGATCAAGCCCCCCACAGGGCTCTCTGCTCAGCAGGGAGCTTGCTTCCCCCTCTCTCTCTCTGCCTGCTTGTGATCTCTGTCTGTCAAATAAATAAATAAAATCTTAAAAAAAAAAAAAAAAGAAAGGAAATGGACAGTGGTGTTCTCTTGGGTAAAATAAGCATTGTTGGATTTCTGAAATCTCGTCAAGTGGCACTGCAACTACTAAAGACCCAATTCCTTATCAGAATAAATAGAACTTTTCCTATGAAAGTTAAATTTTCTTTTTCTTTCCTTTTTGTTTTTGGTTTTTGGGTGGTTTTTTGTTTTTTGTTTTGTTGGTTTTTGGGGGGGGGTTGCTTTTTTGCTTTTGTTTCATTTTGTTTAGATTCTTGTCATTCATTTTGCAGGATTCTGGGTTGGCGCTTAAGCCATGAAAGGCTAATATAAAAGTTCAGTGACATATGACATAGCAGATAAACAGGGAGTCCAGAACAGATTTTCTTTTTTTTTTTTTTTAAGATTTTATTTGTTTATTTGACAGATCACAAGTAGGCAGAGAGGCAAGCAGAGAGAGGAAGGGAAGCAGGCTCCCTGCTGAGCAGAGAGCCCGATGCGGGGCTCAATCCCAGGACCCTGAGATTATGACCTGAGCCGAAAGCAGAGGCTTTAACCCACTGAGCCACCCAGGCACCCCCAGAACAGATTTTCTTGATGCATGTTTGCCCTTTCTGTTATGCCAGCTGTGTCAGGAACTCCACTCTCCCAGTTACCACTTTTGCATTTTAGTTCCTTCTTCTCTTCTCTTCTCACCACACCTCACTTCTGCAGCTCCATTTACCACCTGAGAGTTTTAATTGGTAGTTTTACATTGATAGTTTAGGCCAGTTGAGCTGCTATGATGCTGACATCACTGCCCAAGAACTGAAAGTTTAATCTTAAGCTTTGCCACAAATACATTACGATACATTCTGGCTGTACAATAATACAAAAGTAAAACTGGTACATTTTGTATGGGAACCACCATTTTGGATTATACTCTTTATCCCTTGGTTATGTACGAGAGATCAAAAAATAATCAATTGGTGAGCTTAATAAGCTACTTCATAATTTTATATTTCAGAATTTGAGTATCCTATGTTCAAAATTCAAGTTTGTTATAGAATTCAACTGCCCAGGTGACCGATTTAGTGTATATTGAGCTTCATGTAGACATTCTTAAATGGGATCGCACAGTTCTATAGGCTGTTTGCTATAAATCCAATGACAGTGTGTACTCAGAAACTACAGGCATGGAGAGCTTAATTACAGCAAGCTAATGTCCTTTTATTACCTTGAAATCTTTTTAGTTGACCTTCTATTATTCAATTCCATTACATACCAGTAATTGCATTTATTGAAGCCCATGCTTCTCCTTATAGGAAATGCTGATCTTTGTAAGTTTCAACTATGGGAAGGAAAATGTTCTTTAATAAATAATTGAAAGAATTTTCTACTTTTCACAGTTCAGTACTGGTCCTTGCCATTTAGGCTCAGAGTATTTTATGAATGGTAACTAAATTATGGCATCTAGAAAATCATCTCTTCAAGAAATCTCACAAGGTGTGCTGCATAGTAGCTTATTGTAAGTAGGTTAAATAGACTGTCTTTATCTCAAGTGGCTTACTGTATTAAAAAAAGGTTTAATATTTCAGCTTTACTGTTGAAACACCAAATGAATTCTGACACCTCTGATGAGATGATTAAAGTTGGGAATTTTTTCTTTTGACAGCATTAACAAAGAGAGCATCGTAGATGTAGAAGGTGTAGTGAGAAAAGTGAATCAGAAAATTGGAAGCTGTACACAGCAAGACGTTGAATTACATGTTCAAAAGGTAACTTTTTTCAAAATATAAAATTGGGTACAGAAATAGATTTGAATTATTCTTAGAACCATTCATATCAAACCTATGTGTTCTTAGAGTTGATGTAAAATATTGAGATTTATAAATTGATTACTGAATCAATTAGCTTTTGTTCTATAACAGACTACCCCAATACTTACAACATTTATATGCTCATGATTCTGTGCATGGGGCAGTTAGAGGCAGGCTGTCTGGAATGGCTCATCTACTCTGCATGACATCAACTGGACCTACTGCTTTTTCTGGGACATTTCTCCCTGTGGCCTCTGTTCATACAGTGGGCTAGCCCAGGCTTGTTGACACGTACCAGAAGGGTTCTCAGCACCAAGAGAGCAAAGCCCTAGCAGGCGAGCACCTTTCAAACTTCCCTTTGAGTCACGATTGCTAAATATGTCATTGGTCAAAGCAAGTCACATGAAATAACTTAGATTTAAGGGATGGAGAAAAAGATTCCACCTCTTGATGGGAAGAGAGGCAACATCATTGAAAAAAAAAATGTATACAGGAGAGTGAGGAATTATTTGAGCCATTTTTTGCCAACAATCTACCATAGTCACATAGGGAAAAATATAAAACACATCTAAAAAGCTCTGTTCACTGTTATGAATATATTTTGCTATGAACCTCTAAAGATTAATTATATTAATTCTTAATGATTATATTTCCTTACAGTCATTGTATTTCTGATACTTTATAGAGAAATCAAGAGACAAAACTCGGTTCGTCTTAAATTCCAGCAATAACTTCCTTTCATATAAGATTTATCCCACATCTATTTTCTTCTCAAACATAAAAACTAAGTGCTCCTTATCATTGACTTTTAAAGTACTGTAAGTGAACTTACACATATTTAGTACTTTTGAAATAACCCTGCAGTTTTGAGCCTGCAGTTCTCATATTCGGCCTAGTTTGTGTCTACAGATGCATCATTAAATTTCTTTTAAGGAGTAGTCACTTCCTGCCCTCATCCCTGTATGTGTATTTGTTTGTGTGTGAGCATATATAAGATAGAGCAGTCAGGCAGATTAACAGATGCAGAAAATTAGTCTCATATACACTCATCTGAGAGTAAGGTTGTATTTAACTGGAATTGTCATGGGAACTCTTCAAGACTTAGAAAATCTTGTGTTTTTTATTGACCTAACTTGCCAAGTTACTTTTTTTTCTTTGATTAAGCTTCATTTCAAACCAACAACATCAAGAAGTGTGTAACCTAGTAAAGGCAAACCAACATAAGGGTATGCTGACCAAGTAAAACAACCCCCTATCTTCCAAGTAACATATCTTTTTCAATACTTAAATAAATAAAATTTTAGTGAGTAGAGCAAGTAAGCATACTTCTAAAATATCCCAATTATCTAGTATTCAATAAAAACTTAATAAATGCAGATGATAAATATAAAGCCTAAAGAACTTATAAGTTTTGCCTTAATAGAAATAATTATAAAGTATCTCACAAAGTATGAAGTAGTATATCTTAAAAAGGGTCTTACAGTAAGCACTGACATATCAGTTACTTGTTTACATGTGACATGACTTTGCCGAAATCAGCCAGCAGTTACTGAGTACATACTTTTGAGCCAGCACTGCATGAAGTCATAGGGTGCTTACAACCTAATGAAGTGAATGTCTGCTAGTTCTAAAAATAGCAGAGATAGCTGTTCCAGTCTACAATTTTGCATTGGAAATCAAGTTTCTATTAACTCATTAAAGGGAAACACTATACTTGAGAATAGAAGATGGTGACAAACTATGTTATTATAAGGAGGACGGGAGTATCCTTCTTACACTTTCTTAAAGAGTCTGAGCTGAATGCTAAATGTGGTCTACCAACTGGAAGAATATCATTTCCTTTCCTGAATTAACTAAATTAGGTCTGTTTCCCTTTCATGCTTTAACAGGTTTTCCAGGCTTAAACTGAGTAACTAACCTGTTTTGGGGGGGGGGGTGTTTGTTTGTTTGTTTGTTTTAAGAATTTATTCATTTATTCGACAGAGAGAGATCACAAGTAAGGAAAGAGGCAGGCAGAGAGAGAGAGGAGGAAGCAGGCTCTCTGCTGAGCAGAGAGCCTGATGCGGGACTCGATCCCAGGACCCTGAGATCATGACCTGAACCGAAGGCAGAGGCTTAACCCACTGAGCCACCCAGGCGCCCCAACTAACCTGTTTTTAAGAGTAGCCAAAAACCCTAGCTCATTTTTTATGACCTAACTGTGTCTTAGCTCTAAAATGTGCAATTAATGTGAGTGAACTTAACAAATAAAAAGGTATTTTAACACCACAGAGGAATACGTTCTGTGGCAGCTTCAAACCAGGAGAACAGCAGGAAATGAGATATAACATGTTTGATGAAATGTGGAAAGGAAGGGGTATTTGGAAAAAGAATGAGAAAAGGAAGTTGACAGACAGCAGAGTTGGGCTCACTTCGGTCCAAGCAGTAGAAATGGCCAAATGCTGTGAACAGTGATAATAAAACATTTGTTTAGTGACCCCTTCAAAAGAGCAAAGTGTTTTCATATTCATTACTCCATTTGATTCTTACTTCAGACCTTCTTTTACAGAATAGAATATTGAAACTCTGTGATTAAATGATTCACCTAACAACAGCTTTTAAGTGACAAAGCAAGGCCTTAAGCTCAGACCCCAGTTAGTACTTACTTGTCACACTGGTATGCACATTAGAGTTTACAAAGTATTTGTATATATGTTCTCTCATTCGACTTCCAACAACCTAGGAAGGTTGGCAAAAAAATACTATGATTCCCATTTCATAAGTGAAAAAACGTGTACATCTTTGATTTTAGCAGGTAGTTTCAGTTAAGATATATGCAAACATAGCTTCATATTTATGTCAGCTGTAGATTTTTTTTAAGTAAAAGATAACAGGTTTTGTGTGCTTCATGATATTTTTGGTAATCTCTCACTTTCAGATTTATGTGATCAGTTTGGCTGAGCCTCGCCTGCCCCTGCAGCTGGATGATGCTGTTCGGCCTGAGGTGGAAGGAGAAGAGGTTAAAATTACATTTTTGAAATATTTTGCTTCCTCTGTATGTTTAATTTATAGATCATTGAAAACGCGATGTCCTACTTTTGTATGAAGCATACCTGTGAAGTGATTTGAGCTTCATTTTTTATCTAAATTTACTCTTCTATCAACAATTCTCAAACTTTTTGTTCTCAGGATCCCTTTACATGCTTAAAAATAACTTCCCCATAAACTTTTGTTTTTATATATCTTTATCAATATTTATAATATTAGAAACTAGAATAGGAAATTTTTAGTATATATTAATACAAGTAACAGTAATATAGATATGTTTATATATTAATCATATGAATGATAAAAATAACATTTTTGAAAAATATTTTTTAGTGAAAAATATTTTCAAAAACAAAAAATAGTTTAGTGTCAAGAGTGACATTGTCCTATGTATCTACAGATCTTTGTAATGTCTGCCTTAATAGACAACAATTAGGCCTTGTACCTGCCTCTGCATTCATTCTGTTGTGATAGCACACATCACGAAGCCTTGGGAACACTCAATACAGAATGAAATCTGTCATTGTGAAAAATAGGTTTGACTTCATGGACTCCCTGAAAGTGTCTTTGGGACCTTCAGTGGTGCCCAGAACATATTTTGAGAATCACTACTCTGTCAGCTTTTATCTGTTCCTTCAGTCTTTAACTAGCAGGTAAAATCCAGGAATCAATGAAGGTACAAGTGGTTAAATTCTTCTGATGTTCCAGTAATGAGGCAAGGCTTTGGTGGGGTGGGAGAGGGAAAGAGAGCATTAACTTTTCTGTTCATTTGCATTTCTCTTTTTTCTATCTCTCTTTTAACAATAGTTTCTCTGTAGCCCTACTTCTTATTTCTTGGATCCCTAATTTGGGGGTATAATATTAACCACATAAGCACACCTCTTCTCACTTAAAAGTAAACATGGCTTCTTAAAACTGTGTTTGTGTTCTTAAAATTAGTAAAATCTGTTTTTTCATTTTTTTTAGGAAGGAAGAGCTACTGTTAATCAGGATACAAGATTAGACAACAGAGTCATTGATCTTAGGGTATGCCTCATTTATTTATTAAGTGACATGACTTTGCCGAAATCAAGGTGGGGAGGAATAATACCACACCTCTCTCTCAGGCTTCTAGAACTAATTGACATTTGCCTGTACGTGTGACAATACAAGAAACAATTTACCTTTCTGACTGACCTTTCCCCTAAATATAATTGCAGGCAACAAGGATAGTCAAGTAATAATTCACAGGATATTGACCTGCTTTATTTTAAAATGACAAAGGAACATGAAGCCAATAAGTGGGCTTACTGCCAGGTGATAACCTGTTTTAGACAAGTTAGTAATTAAAAACACAACCATTAAAATCACTATAAAACTATGAAAGAAATTATATGCACGTTTTAGAATGTGGACCAGGTGGAGATTAGTAATTAATGCCTCAATCCTTTGAATTTGATCTGAGCACAAAATTAATAATAAAGAGGTAGTTGGCCCTGGTGATTTATTTAGTAATCTCATAGGTCTTCTGTTTCCCTTTCTGGTTTGGTTGCAAGTGAAAGAGTTCAGTGGTTTCATCATTATAGTAAAACCAATGTCATCTTTCTTTCTCAATGTTTGACCACATCTTCCTCCTTAAATATTCTACCTAAAGCTTAAATCCTTTTGTCACCTTAAAAGTTCTTTTCAACTTTTCTGCAATCGTATGGGTCTATCTTTTTTATACACTCATATGTCACCCCTGATTATTTGCTTTTTTGTCCCTTTTCCTTTTCTATTTTAATCTATAGTCTATAGGAAAAGTTATAACAATAATCAAAAGTCCTCTTGGTACTGCCTAGAAACCTCAGAGTTTTCATAATTTTGGCCACAGTAGATAGACACCATACTCTTTTTGCCGATGCTCTTTATTCACACAAGTTATTGGTTGTGCCTATAGAGTTTGATACCAATGTATTTTTCTTTAGCATCTTTTTTTTTTAATTTAAATTCATTGCCACTGTTGAAAAGTGGGGATTTACACATTGAATCTAGATGGCTTTTTTTAAAAAGTTGCAGGTGAATTGGCAATACTGTGGCATGGCAACATTAGCTAGCACTCTAGATGGGGCATTATGTCCTCTGCTATGCCCTCCCTGCACCACCCAGTAAGTATCATTCATTTATTCCATTTATGTTATTTGTCTGGCCCTTGTAAGCGTTCACTTTTTTTTATATTTATTTATTTATTGAGAGAGTGAGAGAGAGAGAGCTCACACGCACACACATACACACAAGCTGGGGGAGGGGGTGACAAAGGGAGAGGAAGAGAATGTCAAGCAGACTCCCCGCCGAGCACTGAGCTGGGAGCATGATGCAAGGCTTGATCTCATGACGCTGAGATCATAACCAGAGTGGAAATCAAGAATCTGACACTTAATAGGCTGAGCCCCTCAGGTACCCCTAAGCATTCACATTTTTAACCCCTGCTTTGGCTGTACATTTTGGAAACTATTGTGTACTTAAAATCTTTTAAGCATCTTAGTTTATATCTAAACTACTCTCTGATCTTTTGTAGACTCAGCAAAGTCGAGTTGGAGATGTTGGAGATTTTAAAGAGCAAAATTGCCATTCTCCTATAATGGGAAAAATTCCAAAGATATATCCTTATACTAATTGTCATATAACCGAACTTTTCTCATATAATGAACTGTTTTCTCTGTGAAGCTTCAAGGCAGGTGGCCTGATTAGAAAATACTCCATCTCAGTTAATGTGTCAAATTGATTTCATTAGATTTTATTATTGTCTTTTAGACATCAACTAGTCAGGCAGTCTTCCGTCTCCAGTCTGGCATCTGCCATCTTTTCCGTGAAACTTTAATTAACAAGGGTTTTGTGGAAATCCAAACTCCTAAAATTATCTCAGGTATGCTTTAAGACATTTCTCTTAATTTTTAAAAATAAATTTGCTTTCTCTCAAATTGTTTAATATTTCTTAATTAACATATAATGTATTATTTGCCCCTGGGGTACAGGTCTGTGAATCATCAGGCTTACACATTTTACAGCACTCACCATAGCACATACCCTCCCCAGTGTCCATAACCCAGCCACCCTATCCTACCCTCAACTCCCCAGCAACCCTCTGTTTTGTGAGATTAAGAGTCTCTTATGGTTTGTCTCCCTCCCGATCCCATCTTGTTTCATTTTTTCCTTCCCTACCCCCCACAGCCCCCTGCACTGCCTCTCAATTTCCTCATTAATTTTTTTTTAATTTGAGAATCCCAACTGTCCCTTAAGGTTTACCATGAGACTTTTTACTTTGAAGACTATGCAGCACGTATCACTGACATCAATAATACTGCATCTCCTTGTTTCAGAAGTCCTTATGTGATAGTGATTATAAAATAAGGCAGTAACACATGAAGCAAGATTATTATTATGTAAGTTGCACCAGAAACGACTTTCATTATGTAGGTTTCTTTCTAAATTGGTATTGCAATTTTGTTTTGTATATACTGCATTGTAATATTACTAACTACTACAAGTGGGAAAATCTCATTAATTCTCATTCTCATATGAGAATAATCATTTTATCCTTTTTGGAGTTGCTTAAATAACACTAAAAAATGTGTTACAAATGGCATTTAATTATAAATCAAGAACTGAACATTACATTCTTGATACTTAAAAAAATCAGTAAGAATATCATTTCCTTTTTGAAAAAAATGTTTACAACTCCAAAGTAGCTTTAATATATTCGAAATTGATGCAGAAAAGGTATGTGTATATCTAATGATGTAAAGTGAAGGTACAGCCAAAGAAGTAAATCTGTCCTAAATATAAACAGTTTAGAATCAGTATAAGGCATATATAGACTGTGACTTCTCTGAAAAAAAATTTTTTACGTGAAATACTTAAAAGTATGAACTGTTTTTATTAGAAATTTGCATTGATAAACTTGCAGTTGGTTATAATAGCATAAATGTTTATATTTCAGCTGCCAGTGAAGGAGGAGCCAATGTATTTACTGTGTCATATTTTAAAAACAATGCATATCTGGCCCAGTCTCCACAGCTATACAAGCAAATGTGTATTTGTGCTGATTTTGAGAAGGTTTTCTGTATTGGACCAGGTAAGGTTTTGGTGGTTATGATTTTCTTGAAATTTTATTGATTGTACCATAGTTATGGCTTTAAGAACACATTTTACATTCACACATTCTGGAAGCTTAAATCCTTTCATATGTTGGCTATATACACACTAGACTTTTAGGTAAAAATGACAATGTGGTTGGGTAGACATTTCCTAAAATAAAAATAAAAAAATTTTATGCTCAGTAGTTAAGAAGTAGTTGGATATCATTTATGTGGATAGATTCATAAGCATTTTATATTCCTACAGAAGATTGCTGAAGAAAATGTTTACCTTGGGAATAACTCATTTTTTAAAAATGCATGCTTTGAAAATGTATACCCTCTGAAATATACCTGAGTATATTATTTATTATTATTTCAGTATAATTAGAACAGAATTAGCTGGGGCACCTGGGTGGCTCAGTGGGTTAAAGCCTCTGCCTTCAGCTCAGGTCATGATCTCAGGGTTCTGGGATCAAGCCCCACATCGGGGTCTCTGCTCAGCGGGGAGCCATCTTTCCCCCCACCCCTGCCACCACCCGACTTTCTGCCTACCGTGATCTCTGTCTGTCAAATAAATAAAATCTTAAAAAAAAAAAAAAAAACAAAAACAGAATTAGCTCCTGTTTGGACTTGCCTTTTAACTCTCCATGAACAGGAAAGAACAAGTAGTTGCAATCTTAACAAATGTTGTATTTATTGTCCTTGATAGCCCCTTACTACTCTTAGAAGTTTACAAATGTACCTCTATGTACTTTGCTACTAATTTTATTTTAAAGCTGTTTTGTTTTACTATTACTGTTTGTACTGTCCTTAGTATTGAGAATATGCTAAAATCCATTAGAAATTAAAAGTTAAGCATGGATACATAATCATGTGGTAAATTCTTTAATGAAGCTGACTATAAGCAAAAACTAGCTTTGCTTCATTCTGTAAAACTTAGCAAGTTATTTTATATATTTAAGCTTTTTGTAGCTGAAAAAGAATTAAATGCCTGCTGTTAGAGAAACTGGCAAGAGCATTAATTGTGTTAATTTTCTGAATTTATTAACTAATTTGTTGAATGCTTACTGCATACATAGCCTTGTGCTAGATAACATGTACATAAAAGAAAAATCAACCAGCACTTCTCAAATGTTAATGTGTGCATGAATCACTTGAGGATCTTGTTAAGATTCTGACCAATAGGTCTGAAGGGAGGCTTGAGATTCTGCAGTTCTCACAAGCTCCCAGGTACTGCTGATGCTGCTAATTTGTAGACCATGTTTTGAGTGACAAGGTAATAAACATTGTCCCTTCTCCCAAGACAGAATAAGACATGCACATATATTAAGCAGTTGCAAGGAATAATCAACTGATTGTCACAGCAAATAATCAGATTGTGCTATACAATTAGCAGATTGGTGTTAATTATGTAGTATAGATAGTGTAAAAAGAGGGAGAAGATGGAATTTGCTAGAGTTACCATAAACGCAAATTGAAGTGGGTTTAAGAACAGAGTAGGAGATACAGACTACAAAAAAAATGGCACTGTAGTCAGCAGAAGCAGAATAAGTGAAGATCATGGGAGAAGATAAAAGTAAGACTACATAGTGTTAAGAAGAAATGGAAAATAAAGGGTAAGATTAAATATGAAAGCATAAAGGCTTTAGATTTTTTTGTCATTTTATATTCTATTACAGTGCCATTTGGGAACCACTGATGATCAGTGTTAATTTATTAATTACTGAGCAAGGATGTGTTGTAGGAATCTTGATCTTAAAGTGATGTGAAAGATGGAGCAGAGCTAGAGTCAGGAAGACTGGAAAAGGAGGAAAGTGCAGTAAGGACAGTAAGAGCTGGAGAGAGGTAATGGCTGGAATATATATAATGTACTTCACTGGTACAGATTTCATTTAGCTTGAGTTAAGTTTTAATAAAATTGAGAAGAACTCACTATATTGAACCTATTTTTAATTATTGAGAAGACACTTCAGGATCTTACATTCCCTTAGGATTCTTCAGAGCCTTACTTATTAATTTACATTTGTTAAAGCTTTTACTGCGTGACTGTAGGAGTTGGTAATGGGCTTGCTGTCCAAGAAAATGGTGAAATATATGGCTTATCAAGTCTTTCAAGAACCCTATAATAAAGAAAATAATACCATTTGAGTACTAGTAAATAAAATTTTGTACTTAAGTCCCAATTTTTCCAAAACTTTAAAACATCATTTACTATTTATTTCTTTTAATAATGTTACAGTATTCAGAGCTGAAGACTCAAATACCCACAGACATCTAACTGAATTTGTTGGTTTGGACATTGAAATGGCTTTTAATTACCATTACCATGAAGTTGTGGAAGAAATTGCTGACACCTTAGTACAAATATTCAAAGGACTCCAAAAAAGGTAAAAACAAATATTATATATCCCTAGATGGACTTAATGTCTAATCAGTTTGGGTTCTTCAAAATAATTCTTGAATTGAATTGTAAACTAAGTTTATATTGAACATACATTTATGTACAGGATGGAGGACTTGCCACTCAGATGATCAGTAGTTAATTAGTGAAAAAATGAACACCAAAAATAGTACTTCTGGATCCAAGTCAGTTGGGACTTCAGTTAGTCAACCTTATTTTGGTGGGAAAGTTTACCAGATTGTGAACCAACCTAACTATATTTTTTTCCTTTATATTATATCCTGAATGTCTGAAAGAAATAGAGCCTATGTTACTTTTATAGCAGTTTATTATTTAACTGGTAGTGGTAATAATGTGGTGATAAGAATTTTGCAGAAAATTACTAGACATGTTCAGGATGTTCAGAAAATTGAATTATGTAAAATGTTCACATTAGGTACAACCTCTAAACTGGCAAATAGTTTCTCCCTTAAAGGTCATTGAAAGTTGTTTACTTGTGATGATGTTTAACACAGAGAAAATAGGAAAAGAAAATGGAAAATAAGTTAAGTAGGATCAAGAAAGTCTTTTTTTCCTTTCTCCATACTGAAACAGTACTTAAATATTCAGTAAGCTATAGTAGATTTGTCTAGCACTTTGGTAACTGACAGAGGGCTATATTTGAAATTTTTATTTAAAGACCACTGATTTAACTCTTAAATTGTTGATGTATTTGGATATGCTTCATTGATACTTAAAAAGAGTTCAGAAATACTGTGAATCTTATTTACTCCATTGCAAGTCTAATGAGTAATTTCAAGGACACAGAAATTAATCTTTGATCTTACAAAAATCTTACAGCATAAGGACTGATATTTTCCCAGCATTCTCTCTATTGCATAGGTACACTGATGACTAGCTAATTGTAGACAGCCTTTTTTTTAATCTTTTGTTCTCTGAAACATTTCAATACCATTTATTTTAAGCAACTTTCATTCAGGTAGTCTATAGAACAACTAATGTTTCCTTATAAAATAAAATACCCTTTGAAACTATAGTGAAGGAGCAGAGCTTTTCTCATTTTCTTTTCACATTTATAATTCAAAAAAGTTTCTGAAGCCCGTTTATTTGGGGTATTGATATCTACTCTATAATATTGGGATATGAAATTTCTAATTCAGTTTTTGTAATAACAGATCAAGCATTAACTGGGCCCTTGGGATTAATCAAAGCTTTGTTTACAAATTAGAGATTTAAACACCATAATCACTGGACTTTTTCAAGTAGATTTAGGGTGGCAACCTAGAAATAAAAGCCTTTTTTTTTTTAAGATTTTATTTATTTGACAGAGAGAGAGATCACAAGTAGGCAGAGAGGCAGGAGAGGGGGGGTAGGAGGCAGACTCCCTGCCGAGCAGAGAGCATGATATGGGGCTGGATCCTGAGATCATGACCTGAGCTGACAGCAGAGGCTTAACCTACTAAACCACCCAGGTGCCCCAGAAGCCTTCTTTTTATATTCTGTAAGTCATTTAGGAATTTTAAGTTTCTCTAAGTTTTAAATTGGGTTACCTGGCATGTGTCATGATCCCTTTCAAGTTTATCCTTAGTACTTATCTCTCATAGAAGAATAATAGACAAGTGTATTTTAAAATATTACTAGACAGGGATGCCTGGGTGGCTCACTTGGTTAAGCAGCTGCCTTCGACTCAGGTCATGATCACAGCATCCTGAGATCGAGTCCCACATCGGGCTCCTTGCTCGGCAGGGAGCCTGCTTATCCCTCTGCCTCTGCCTGCCACTCTGTCTCCCTGTGCTCGCCCACTCTCTCTCCCTCTCTTTCTGACAAATAAATAAATAAAATCTTAAAAAAAATATTAACAGACATGATTAGATTAATATCCAAAGCAAAGAAAGGCAATTTAGAAATCAGTTATTGGGATCTTCTTAACGCTTCTTACATCAAGATTTGAATAAACCAATGGCTAAGCTTTATTGCTCCCATGAAAGTGTTTAAGACTAATCAGGAAATGAGAATGTTTTAATTTCTACTGTTTTCATGGAATATAAACATACCTTTTCAATTCTATGAATTAAGTAAAATTTCAAGACATATAAAATAGAGACTAGCCTAATGAAACCCAGGTACTCATCACCCACTTTCAGCCATTGTTAACTCATGGCCAATTTTGTTTACACATTCCTCCCACCCCCTGTTATTTTGAAGCAAATCCCACCTATCATGTCATCCATAAGTGGCAATAATAATTCTTTTTAAATCTTACTAAAAAAATAATCTTCCACAATTCAATACAGTAAACATGTGTCTTGTGCCTGCTGTTTGAAGGCTAGACACTGTACTATAGTGGTTATTAAAATGGGAGATTGGCACTCACAGACTTACAGTATAATGGGAATGGGGGAATAGAAAACATATTCATTAATTTGGTCTACATTGAGGACAACAAGTGTTAAAGGATTAAAAAGTTCTTTTTAATACTTCTTCAAATGGGCATTTTATATTACTAACAGTGTTAGCTGATAGGAGTTACAAAGTTTTTAATACTTTAATGCCACTGTGGTGACAAAACAAGAGGAGACTAAGAAATGTGTTAAATACTTTGAGTATTTAAATTTCATTTCTAATGTAAATAATTTCTTGATAACACTTTTTCCTAGTGCATACACTGATTCAAAGAATGATTTTATGTGACATGGATAGGTACTCAATACCTACCAGATATTTTTTCTTAGCTGTTTCTACTACTACGGAAGAGCCTGAAAGTCTCTAAGGGGATTTTTGTATTGAGGCTGATTTTACACAAAACAACTCTCTCTAAAAGCATTTCCTTTTAGGGGCGCCTGGGTTGCTCAGTTGGTTAAGCATCCAGCTCTTGATTTTGGGTCAGGTCATGATCTCAGGGTTGTGAGGTTGAGCCCTACATCGGGCTTGGCAGTAAGCACGGAGCTTGCTTGAGATCCTCCTTCTCTCTTTCCCTCTCTTTCCCTCTAAAAACTTAACTAAATATTAAATAAAATAAAAGCATTTCCTTTTGAGTTACTTCTGAATTTCAAAATTGTTATCAGGGGAACACATAGAACTAATAGAATGTAAAGTAGACTCTTGGGCCCATGTCAGCCACCCATTAGAGAATGGGTTCCCCAGATGGCTAGGAGGGTCTGTGGGGCTTAGTGGCTCAGCTGAAAAAGGCACTTGGTTGATCACAGAGCTGCTGCCACTCCTGAAGCTACTCAGATTGCCCTTTCCTCATCATCGCACAGGAATACAGTGATTCCTATGAAATGTTAAAAATCTTATTTCTTTGTTTGAAAAAAAAGGGTATCAACTTGTAGAAGAATAAAGCTATTGGCTCATTACTTCACTTGTATTAGTAAAATTTTTCTTAAAAATTATGTTTATATATTGCCATAGTGACCTCTTGTGGGGAAAACACGACACTTTTTTTTAACTCTATCATTGTACAAATAGGTTTCAAACTGAAATTCAGACAGTGAATAAACAATTCCCATGTGAACCATTCAAATTTTTGGAACCAACTTTAAGACTCGAGTACTGTGAAGCATTGGCTATGCTTCGGGAAGCTGGGATTGAAATGGGAGATGAAGAAGATCTGAGGTTTGACTTTGTGATTTTTTTAAACTTTAGTAATTAGGTTTAAGGTATGAATGAATGAATATATTAATGAATGATTATTTTTTTCCACCCAGATGATAAGCTTCAGTTTTATCAACTTTGATATATGATGCTGTTTTGTTTAATGTGTGATCTGAAATGCTATGTTTAATTTGGTTTGCTTGAGCTTTGATAGTTTTGTCTATAAACACCATTTTTTACCCTATCACACCCCCGTATTTGTAACGCTCTAAAGAATATATATATAGGGACTTTGGCCTGTGATTTTTATCATCTAATATGTTACCTCTCTTTCTAAATCAGTAGTGTTTGAGAGGGTAGAAAGCAGTCTTAATCCATTCCCACACAGGATTAGGGCATAAAATTAATGTCTCCAAAGTTATAAAAATATCTGTTCTTTATTTGTTATATAGTATTATGTTATCTAAACTCAGATCATAAAAATAACTTATAATTTTGAATAAACTATGTGGTTTAATAAACTACTATCTACGGTACTTATATTTTTCTCCAAGGTTCTTAAAATATTTAACATTTTAAAATATTTAAGCACTTGCAATAATTTGTATGGAAATAGAATTGAAAGGAGTGGTTATTGTCTTTCTTAAGGCTCTTTTTACGCATATTTTGCTCAAAACCCTTATTTTTGTTTAACAGAAACATACATCTATGGTTTTAAGCATCTCCTTCATTGTTAGATTACATTTTTAAGGCAAACTATACCTTCTAAAATTATTTTAAGCTGAGCAGTATTTTCTTAAGTATTTTAGCAGTTGTTCTTACCTAAGATAGAAGCTAAAGTAACAGTCTCTCAGCTATATAAACACTATTACATTTTAAAGACTTGGAAATACTGATTTTTATTTTATAAACCTTTGATAAATAGTAACAAAAGGAGAGACCATCTTGAAGTAGAGCTACTTAATGGCAAAAATAGCCTATTTGCTATAGTGAACTTTATATATAATTGTAGGAAATTATATCATCTGTGTTATTTCTGAATCTATGAATTGCTACATCTGTTTATTATTTTATTTAAATGTTTTTGAGCAGCACCTACTAAATGTAAATAAACCTACTACTTGCCTTTTATAAAAGGAGGATAGACAGCAATGTATTGGCCAAATTTTTATCCTTTGAGAACCTCAAATGAGAGGGGCTTTATTCACTTAAAACTTCTTAAGTTGCTATTTGATCTTCAAACACCTAATTTCATGAGGGTTTTTGTTTTTATTTTTCAGTACACCAAATGAAAAACTGTTGGGTCGTTTGGTAAAGGAAAAGGTAGGACTCTTGTGCATGCTGGATTTCTTTTTCTAAATCTGAAACATATTCTGGTACTAAAGAACAGTTGGAGTAGGAACAGTCTCCCAGAATGGTATGATCCCAGAATAAAAAACCGCAGGGAAGACTTTTTTTTTAATTCTTGGAAAAATAAAAAATACCCAGACAGGCTTTGCTCAGTCAGTTTGATTAGCTCAGTATCTTTTTTTTGCACTGAGTTGTACTGAGGTCCCTCTAGAAGTGATACCTGGCGGCGCCTAGGTGGCTCAGTCCTTGGGCATCTGCCTTTGGATCTGGTCATCTTTCTAGGGTCCTGGGATCCAGCCTGACATCGGGCTCCCTGCTCAGAGGTGAAATTGCTTCTCCCTCTCCCACTCTGCTTGCTTGTGTTCCCTCTTTCTCTGTCTCTCTATCAAAAATAAATAAAATCTTTTAACACATAAATAAAAAATAAAAGTGATATCTGTATCAGACTGATTAGTCAGAAACAATCTCAAGAGGATTTGAAATTATTTAGAAATGGGCTTCCCTGAGTACCCCCTGATAACTCATGGGACTTTAAGGCGAATGAGTTTCTTTTTGCCCTCTTTTTTGAAACCTGCTTTCCTGTCTCATTTTCTAAAACTCCAAAGAATATAAAAGTTGAATTTAGTGTGTTCTTCCAGGAAATTAAGAGACATGTGTAAATGAAAACAGTCCTTGAGCTCCTCCTGCTGGCTGCACTTAAAATTGACAGGGGAGCTAATGTATTTCTGAAACTGCAGTGTGGAGTTTATACCTTTAAAATGCTGTTTCAGCAGAGCAGAGTCCAGTTTGTCATCTCTGTTAACATGCCCTCTATGCTTGAGTTTTAGCAAAAATGCTTAACGTCAAAACAGTTGAAATTTGATTGGTTTCTTTGTAATTAAATCAGGGTCATATAGTAACTATTCTTTGATGTCATAATTTCATGTAAATGTTATTTATCTCAGTTACAGTTCTCATATGAAGAAAACTACCAAATTTCTTTTAGATGTCTGCATGAAAATTTAAGTTACTGGGAAAATAATCAAGGTTTGGAGAAAGATGAATATTGGAAAAGATGTCAGTTTTTCCTAAAATAATTTATAGATCTAATGTAGTTTTTGTGAAACCCAAGGAGATTTAGGATAATTTAACAGAAAGTTAACAAATTGCATCTGAAAGAGTAAATGAATTAGATTAGCAAAGAAAAGAAACGAAATTCAAAGTTTATTGCCACATAGTTTTCAGTGGGGAAGAAATTGGAAAGAGATTACGTGTCCAGAATAAAAAGAAGAAAATGAATATTTGAAGTATGATTGAACTGTCAAGAGCTCCCACAGTTTAAGTATTAGAGAAATTTATAACATGATGGCAAAATACTATAGGATACAGATGTTACTTGAAAGAAACAGAGTGCTTACTGTATATACCATGTAATTATAGTAATTTTGAAGAACAAAACTTATTTTTAAAAGGACAGTTAATTGTCAAAATGTTAGCTTTCTTTTAACTTTTGTTAAAATTTTTAAAAATTTAATCTTTTTTTATAGTATGATACAGACTTTTATATTCTTGATAAATATCCATTGGCTGTAAGACCTTTCTATACCATGCCTGACCCAAGAAATCCTGTAAGTAAATTTATTTTAAGTATTTTGTTTTGGGGAAGAAGGAAAACTTTATTGTGACTATGTTAGATTGTACCATGGGAATGGTTTTCATCAGTAACTTGCGATTTTAATGGGCCATCATTGTATGTATTACTACTAGTTTCTGTCAATTCAGGTAAAAATGATACTGTGAAATGTGAGTGTTCTAAAACTAAGACTAGTGTCAAAACCTACATTAAAAATCATTTTCAAGGGTCATTTTTTGAAGATTTATGAAGAAGAAATGCCATATAAATAATAAATGCAGACTTTAACACGTCATATTATCATTGACTTTGAACTAAGAAACAACATTCTGTCCTGGGAGTTCATCTAATTTGTGTTTTGTGGCCTTTTACTGTTTTTCCATTGCAGTGGTTCCCAAACTTCAGTGTGCATCAGAATCACTTGGGAGGCTTTTTAAAACACAGATGACTGGGCGCCATTACCAGATTTTCTGATTAGCTGGTCTTGGGGGAGCTTGATAATTTATATCTCTACTAAGTTCTGGGTAATACTGAGGCTACTAATCTAGGAATCATACTTTGAGAACCATTGGTTTATCCAAAGACAGGGAAAATAACTTTAAAATCCGATACGAGAATAGGTTAAGCTATGGTAAATTGATGTTCTATTTACTTTTGTTTAAAAAAATTTTTTTAATTAAAAAGACTAACACCTGTTGATAATTTGAGGTTCCAAAAATGACCCAAAATCATATCACACCTAAAAACATTTCAGATGGTAAAGTGAAATGAGAATCAGCACTACTTCTTGCAAGTTTAGATATGGTACTCTGATTTGTTATCGGAAGGTGTAGGAGAAGGGGAGCATAAAATATGATAGAGGGAAGAAGAAGTTATTATTGAGTTCTCACTAGTTTAACCTTGTTTTAGAGAAACAGTTGTGTTCATTGGAGCAGATTGCATCATTAATTGTAGGGAAAAATGGACTTGTTCTTTGTGCAGAAGAGATTTTTTTTTTCTCATATGAGTAATGGAAATAGAATGATAGTCACTTCAAGAGTGGTCTTTTCTTGTATGTTTGTTTTTTCCTGAAGAAACAGTCCAACTCTTACGATATGTTCATGAGAGGAGAAGAAATACTATCAGGAGCTCAAAGAATACATGATCCTCAGCTGCTAACAGAACGAGCCTTACATCATGGAATTGGTAAATAAAAACATATTTGGGAGAGTAATGTATATTGTGAAAGCAAATAAAAACATATTTGGGAAAGTAATGTATATTGTGAAAGTAATATATATTGTGAAAGCAATTTTAAACCTTTTAAAGACTTTTCAGAAACATCATTTGTTTTAATCTTTATAAGTTACTGAGTAAGATGAAACATTATGTTTGGTTTTTTTAGTTTGTTTTTGTTTTTTCTAGATTTGGAGAAAATTAAGGCATACATTGATTCCTTCCGCTTTGGAGCCCCTCCCCATGCCGGCGGAGGCATTGGTAATAGTATTTTAATATTACAACAATATATTTCCAACCCAGATTTCATTTGGCAAAGTGTTCATTCAGTTCTAACTAAATTTCTTCATTAGACTCCAAAAACTTTTGTATATTGTTACTGCTTAGAAATAAGTCCATGCTTAGTACAAATTTGAATTATAACAAATTTTTAGTGAGTTGTAACTAAATGAAAATTTGATTTCAAAGGACCAAAATGAAGAGCTAATTTGTGTTCTAAAATATTGTAATACATTTCTAGCCATTTTTCCCCTAAAGAGTTTAGAAGCAAAATATCTTATAAATTTTTTTTTAAGATTTTATTTATTTATTTGAGAGAGAGACAGTGAGAGAGAGCATGAGAGGCGAGAAGATCAGAGGGAGAAGCAGACTCCCGTGGAGCTGGGAGCCCGATGCGGGACTCAATCCCAGGACTCCAGGATCGTGACCTGAGCTGAAGGCAGTCACTTAACCAACTGAGCCCACCCAGGCGCCCTGCAAAAATCTTATAAATTAACCATCCTGTTTTCTCTCTGCATCCATGAGTTCATTCTGATTAGCCCAAATTAAAGCTCTCCCTCAGGTTAGCTCAGATTACTGCTAAATTTTTTGTTGTAATGTAACATTTCATTGACTTTCAGGACCACTTCTAGAGTATATATGTAAGATACCACTCTGTGATTGAAAAAGGGTAAGGAGTGCCTTGCTGGCTCAGTGCAGCATGCAGCTCTTGACCTCAGGTTGTGAGTTCAAGCCCCATAATGGGTATAGAGATTACTTAAAAAAATAAATCTTCTAAAAAATAAATAAAAGGATAATGTTTAGCTCAATTTCTATCAGAGACTCTTAAAAGAATACTGGAGGCGCCTGGGTGGCTCATTGGGTTAAGCCTCTGCCTTTGGTTCAGGTCATGATCTCAGGGTCCTGGGATCGAGCCCCACATTGGGCTCTCTGCTCAGCAGGGAGCCTGCTTCCCCCTCTCTCTCTGTCTGCCGCTCTGCCTACTTGTAATCTCTGTCTGTCAAATAAAATATTTTTTTTAAATAAAATTAAAATTTAAAAAAAAGAATTCTGAATTTATAGTTTTAAAATATTTGTCTGTTGTTTGAGGGGGAAGTTGGTGAATAGTTAATAAACTTTAAAATTTATCAAATTAAAAGAGTATGGAAGAGTATGTATTTACCTCTCTTTAGGAAACTATTGTTTCAGGGCGCCTGGGTGGCTCAGTGGGTTAAGGAAACTATTGTTTCTAGTTGTTTTTTTTTTTAACCTTTGCAAAAATAATCTTTACATAAGCAAAAATATACACTTTTTAAAAATATATTTTGACACAAATTATAGCATACTCTACTATACAAATCATTCAGTACCTTGCATTTGTCACTTACTAAATTTTTTATCTTGTTCCTTATCAATTATTAAAGACTTTCAGTTTGTTTGTTTTAACACTACATAGAATCAATCCATTAAACTGGTGTGCCATAATCTTGTTAACCAGCTTACTGATGGACATGTGGATTGATACCAGCCTTTTGTTATTACAAACAGTGCTACTTTGGATATATAGTTTATAATTTTTAATGGGAGAGTCACAACTATTTTCTCTTAAAGTATTCAATAATGTACATTTTATATATTTGTAATTTTTTGTGATTGACAGTGTAAATTTTAATCATACTTGTGAAGGACATTTGAATGGTTATCAAATACCACTAATTTTTTGGTAATTAATGCTTGAAGAGAAGATGGGATATGGTCTTTTTATTTTAAGATTAGTATTAGGTTACTGTAATACAAGGTTCAAATATCTGCAGGTTTTTTTGGTAAGGAATAGCAATAAAATGTTAATTCTCTTACTTATATTTCTGTTTTAGAAGTTAAATACATTCCTTTAAAATTCAGTCATTGCTATATAAAAATATTCTTTGACCTTGCCTTTTTTCTGTAATACATGTCTTATACAACTTGGGTGAAAGAGATAAATTGTACACACAAAGTTTCATTTGCTAGTTCTGCTCTGTTTCTTAGGTGACACTTGGTCTTAATTCTTGCCAGTAATACAATATTTAAGTCACAAGTCAAAATCTTTTGATCTCTTTTCCACTTAGAACATTTACAGTAATGTGTCCTAGAATCTTTTATACAAGGAACCACCATGTTACATATCTATTGAATTACAGTAAATTTCTGGTATTTCTATAAGTAAACTTCCTTGAATAGGTTTATGGCTCTCATATTAATGGCCTAGACTACATAATTAAGATTCTGGCCCTATTTGAAGACATACAGGTGCATGCATATATATATATATACACATATATATATATTTTTCTCCCCCTTAAGAGAGCTTGAGGGGAGGGAGAGAGGAAGAGAGAGAATCTTAAGCAGGCTCCATGCCCAGCACCTGATCCAGATGTGAGGCTTGATTTCACAACCCTGAGATCACAATCTGAGCCGACATCAAAAGTTGGACCCTTAACCTACTGAGCCACCCAGACACCCCACATGTAGCTTATAAATTTTTTTTAAGATTTTATTTATTTATTTGACAGAGATCACAAGTAGGCAGAGGCAGGCGGGTGGGGGGCGGGGGAGGCAGGCTCCCTGCTGAGCAGAGAGCCTGATTCGGGGTCGATCCCAGGACCCTGGGATCATGACCTGAGCTGAAGGCAGAGGCTTTAACCCACTGAGCCACCCAGGCGCCCCATCCTACATATAGACTTATAAAATGGCTTTTTTGTGTTTGTTTAAATCATAAGTTTGGGACATTTACAAGATTTTTGTAATTCACAGAATCCAGACAACCTAAGGATACCTCATTTAGTCCTTTCCACATACAGCATCATTTCTATTTTTGTTTCTGAATCAGATCCAAAGCAGTCTATTTTATTTTTATTTTATTTCATTTATGTTATTTTATCTTTTTTTTTTAAGATTTTATTTATTTAATTTTTATTTAAAGATAGAGAGAGCAAGTGAACACAGGCAAAGTGGCAGGCAGAGGCAGAGGGAGAAGCAGGCTCCCTGCCGAGCAAGGAGCCGGATGTGGGACTCAATCCCAGGATGCCAGGATCACGACCCGAGCAGAAGGCAGCTGCTTAACCAACTGAGCCACCCAGGCATCCCTATGTTATCTTATCTTATAGGGAGAGTCTACATAGGTGTACAAGGGTGGGATGGGGGAGCAAAGGGAGAGGGAGAAAAATCCTAAGCAGGCTCTATGCCCAGCCCAGAGCCCGATGGCAGAGTTGGATCCTACAACCCTGAGATCATGACCTGAGCAGAAATCAAGAATCAGATGCTCAACCATCTAAGCCACCGAGGTGTTCCAAAACAGTTTGTCTTAAGTAAACTCAAAATAATGAAAGTATTTTATTGATCAGTGATACTTTGTTGGTAATGTCAATAAGTAAGACCCTAAAAGGTTTTCAGGAAAACAATTAATGATTATTTTGTTTCCGCCAGGGTTGGAACGAGTGACAATGCTTTTTTTGGGACTGCACAATGTTCGTCAGACCTCGATGTTCCCCCGTGATCCCAAACGACTCACTCCTTAAAGAAAGCTGTGCTTTTTTTTATTCTTTCCAGTAACCTGCTATTGATCAGGCTATCCCTGATTTTAAGTAGCTACTTGAAATATGCAGTGGAGTAAATGTCTTATCCAAAGTGCCACAATTACTTCAGATTAATTCACTATAGGTTACTTTAAAAGAGAAGATTTTTATAACTTTGGACATGCTTCAGTAGGAAATGGTTGAACATTTTAATTAAAAATTCATATGGTTATGTTAAAAATTCATATTGCATTACTACAATAAATGTTAACAATTTTAAACAGTTCAGATTATGTAAGGTTTTTTTCTTTTCTATGTTATGGTGGCTATGATATTAATGTCTTAAATCTTGAATATTTGAGCTTATTTTTTTAAATTCTGACATTGAAATAAGGACAATTTTAGGGAAGTATCTGAGATTTTAATGAATGTGTAATTGGCATATCATGGAAAATTAGGCAAAAAGTATCAGTTCTTTAGATTTGTACCCAGAAACCATGTAAAGCAGGTGGGAATACTGGTTAGAAGATATTCAATGTAATGCTATATTAAATTGTTAAATTCTAACTTGAATTTCAATAAAATTTTAAAGCTAGTCATCGTTGTCTTTGTATAACTTCATTGCAGTCTGATTTTGTAACTGGTTTTTGGCATTTATAATTTGGGAAAAGAAAAAGTACACAACTAGTTTATGTAAATGCCTAAAAACAAATGAAAGCTGATATAGTCATAATATGTATTCATATCAAGCTATAAGTTCAGATGGGTATAAGAGGATAGAATTCTTAAAGCTGAAAGCTTGGGTTGCTTAATAGTTTATTTCACATAGATTTAAAAATATTGCAGAATTTTGTTTGATTTTTAACTAGTACTAATACTTAGTGAATGTCACTAAAATGCACTCTCATTTTCTCTACCAAAAAGAAACTTTTGTGTGAGAATTACAGTCAGGAACACTTTCCCTCTATACTCGATGCTACTGTTAATTTTATCTTTCCTTCGTATCCTGCAAACTATCTTGAGTATAGTAAGCACTCCAAAACTCTAATAAATTTAAGCTACACCAAGAATAAGTAGACTACTAACCATCCTTTTCTGTATTAATTGCCAGGCCCTAAAATAAAATAGCCTAAAGCTATTCTCAGATTCATAGAAACATAGCTTCTTTCAAAATAAAGCCTGTGAAGTCTTAGAATTATATGATTTTTTTTTTAATTTTGTTTGTTTGACAGGGAAAAGAGAGCCAGGGAGCACAAGCATGGGCAGGAGGAGGGTGTGGTGCAGATGTGGAGCTGGCAGTGGCAGAGGGAGAAGCAGACTCCCCACCAAGCAGGGAGCCCAATGTGGGACTTGATCCCAGGACTCTGGGATCATGACCTGAGCCAAAGACCGACACTTAATGAACTGATCCACCAGGCACCCCGATAATGATCTTTTTTATCTAATTTTTTTATTATGAAGTATTCCAAACATGACAACCAGATTAGATCATGATGAAAAGGTCATTCCTGAACTTGCCACCCAGCTTTATCAAATCTTAACATGGTCATATTTGCTTTCAAGTACTTTATTTTCTTTTTTTAGGGGAAAAGATATTGTGGAAACAAAGTAGCCTGTGTACCCACTCTGATCCTATTCTTTCCTACCATAGTCGTGACTATTCAATGAATTCAGTGTTTTGTTTTGTTTTTAATTTTTTCATGTTCTTATATTTTGACAAAATACTTACCTTTCTATTAATATTACCTAGTATTGTTTGCAGATTTATTTGATATTATTCTGGGATTTTGATTGGCATCAAAAATTCCAGTGAATGAACATTGTATAGTCTTCCAGTGAATGAACATTGTATAACCCTTCATTTTTGGTATTGTTTTAATCGTTAAATATATTGGTACTCTTTACTATCTTTGAAAATTGTTCTTTGATTTTTAGTTTATGCTGGAATAACTTACTACTTTTTCTATTGGGAATGGTATATTTTTTTCCAACATTTTTAGTTGTGTGTTACTAAGGCATAAGAACACTATAGTTACCAGTTTTTAATATGTTTTTGTGTGTGTGCAGCAACATACCTGAATCTATAATTTGTATTGACTGTCTTGTATTTTCAAAGTAGACATATATGAAGAAGGGTGGCACAGGAATAAAAGGTATGTATTCTGTGGCTCTACTGCCTAGATTCACATCCTGATTTTGCTGTTCACTAGCTGTATAACCTTGGATAATTTGCTTATCCTTAACTTTCCTCATTTGCATAATCCTATCTCATGGGACTATTGTAGGTTTTAAGACACGTAAAACCCTTATAACAGTGCTTGGCACCTAATGTCTGGCAGATAAGGAGTTTTATCTCTTCTGCCTAATTCTTATATTTACTTATTACATTAGTTATGCCCTCAAGTAGAAGGTTGAGTAAAAGCAGTGATGGGCCATGCTTTTCTTGGTTGTTACTTAATTTAAATACTTGTAAAGTCTCAAGATAAAGTGGGATATTTTCTGTAGATTTTTAATAGATGCCTTTTGTCAGGTTAGTGAAGATTCCACTTATTAAGAGTTTCTGTTATAAATGTTGAATTCGTCAAATATTTTTTCTGTATTTGCAATTTTTTTCTTTTAGTTTGAATATGGCAGATTACAGTAATTCCTGATATTTTTTAGAACAAATAGTATTTGATCACTACATGCTACTTTATGTATATCTGTACTACTGAATTCAACTTGCTAATATATACACAAAAATTCACTTACCTTAAATATGTTATTTTGATTAATTTGCGTAATTTCATACAGTTAAGTAAGCTATACCATAATCAATAATCAAACTGCAGAACATTTCATTGCCATAGCAAGTTCCATAGTACATCTTTCTAGTCAGTCTCCACCTCTGGCAACTAAAGATCTACTTTAATTATGATTGTTTTGCCTTTTCTAGAATTCCATATAAATGGAACAATATAGTCTTTTGTATTTGATTTCTTTCTTTAAGCATTATGTTTTTGAGATACATCCATGTTTCATGTTCTAATAGTTTTTGTTTTTGTAGAAGGGGAGAGAATCTTAAGCAGGCTCCACACCCAGTGTGCAACAAAAAATCAGGGCTCAATCTTACAACCCTGAGATCATGACCTAAGCTGAAATCAAGAGTCAGATGCTCAACTGACTGAGCCACCCAGGTGCCCCAATATGTTTCTTTATATTGATCAATAGTATTCCATAGAATAGATAAGCCATAATTTACTTACCCATTCAGTTGATAGACATGTAAATGATATCCAGATTTTAATATATAATAAGTAATGCCTCTATGAACATTGGAAGTCTGTGTGGACATCTTTTCTTTTTTTTTTTTTTTTTTTGTAAATACTTAGGAGTGAGATTTCTGAGTAATATAGGAAGTGTATGTTTAATTTTTTAAGATACTGCCAGTCCGTTTTCCAAAGTAGCTGTGCCATTTTGCATTTCTACTAGCAGGGAATGAAAACTTAAGCTGCTCTACATCATCACCAACACTTAGAAGTATCAGGCTTTTTAATTTTAGCTGTTGTAGTAATTGTATAGTAGTATCTCATTGTGGCTATAATTTGCATTTCCCTACTGGTTAATGATGTTAAGCATCTTTTCATGTGCTTCTTGCCTATACCTGTATCTTTGTGGAAGTGTCTTCATAGCTTTTGCCCATTTGTTTTATTGGGTTGACTTTCTTCAACTTTAGTTATAAGAACTCTATATATTCTGAATATGAGTCCTCTGACAAATCAGATATATGTTTGGCAGCTAGTTTCTTCCAGTCTGTGGCTTGCCTTTTTTTTTCTTAACTGCCTTTCAGAGAGCAAAAGTTTTTAATTTTATAGTTATGCTTGTAATCTGTTTAAGAAATCTCTGCCTCAGGGGCGCTTAGGTGGTTCAGTGGGTTAGAAGCCTCTGCCTTCGGCTCAGGTCATGATCCCAGGGTCCTGGGATCGAGCCCTACATCGGGCTCTGCTCAGCAGGGAGCCTGCTTCCTCCACTCTCTCTGCCTGCCTCTCTACCTACTTGTGATCTCTCTGTCAAATAAATAAATAAAATCTTAAAAAAAAAAAAAAGAAATCTCTGCCTCAGCCAATGTCACAAGTGTTTTATGTTTTCTTCTATCATTTTAGTAATTTGAGCTCTTACATTTAGGTCTATTATCCATTTTGAGTTAATTTTTGTATATGGTATTTGTCAGGGTCAAGATTCTTCCCCCACCCCAACCCCCCATACTGATATTTAGTTAATTCAGCACTGTTTGTTGAGAAGACTATCCTTTCCTATAGAATGACCTTAGCACCTTTGTAGGAAAGAGTTGACCCTATAGGTGTGGGTCTATTTCTAAACTCTGTTCTATTCCATTGACCAATATTGTGTATTCTTGCACAACTACTATAGTGTTTTATTTTTTGCCGTTTTAACTAAATTTTGAATCAGGGAGTTTAAGTCTTCCAGTCTTGTTCCTCTTTTTCAGGATTAACTATTCTAAGTCCTGTGACTTTTCATTTAAATTTTTCTATCATGTCAATTTCTTTTCAAAAAGTCTGCTAAGATTTTGATTTGGATTGTATTGATTCTGTAGATCAATTTGAGGAGAATTGCTATCTTACCAGTTTGTCTTCTAATCTATGAATATGAAATATCATCCCATTTATTTTTAGGTCTTCAATTTCCCCTTGCAGCGTTTATTGTAGTTTTTGGTGTTCCATGTACTAGTTCATCACATACCTGTAAATCTAACCGTGTGTTTCTGGAAAAGATGTATATTCTGTCTTTGTTGAGTATACTGATAGAAATAGTGTTGATGATGGGGAGTTGGGAGGGTAGGAAAAGAAACAATATGGGATCGGGAGGGAGACAAACCATAAGTGACTCTTAATCTCACAAAACAAACTGAGGGTTGCTGGGGGGAGGGGAGTCAGAAAAGGGGGGTGGGGTAATGGACATTGGGGAGGGTATGTGCTATGGTTAGTGCTGTGAAGTGTGTAAACCTGGCAATTCACAGACATGTACCCCCGGGGATAAAAATACATTATATGTTTATAAAAAATTTTTAAAAAAATAGTGTTGATGGTATTGTTCAGAACTTCCATGTTTGCTGGGTTTTTTGTCTAGTCCCATCCATCACAGAAATTGGACAGAAGATTTTGGAATTTTCTGTTTCTCCTTTTAATTCTGTAAATTTTGATTTGAGTATTTAGAAGCTCTTTGTATCTGTTATTAGGCATATAATACTATTACGATTTTTACATATTTCTGATGAATTTACCCTTTTAGCTGATGAAATGTCACTTTATAACTGTGGTATTGCTCTCTCTTAAAATCTGTTTTATCTGATCTTATAGCTGTTAACATCTTCTTGTGCTTATTTTTTTTTAAGATTTTATTTTATTTATTTATTTATTTGACAGAGAGACAGCGAGAGAGGGAACACAAGCAGGGAAACCGGGAGAAGGAGAAACAGGCTTCCCACTGAGCAGGGAGCCCAGTGTGGGGTTCGACCTCAGTACCCTGGGATCATGACCTGAGCCAAAGGCAGACGCTTAATTACTGAGCCACCCAGGCGCCCCATGCTTATTGTTTGCAGAGATCTTTCCTCATTATTTACCTTCAGCCCACCTTTATTTGTGTTTAGTGGGGTTCTTATAGACAGCATATAGTTGGATCTTGTTTACACATTCTGACAATCTCTACATTTTTTTAATAAAGTTTTTTTTTTTAAGATTTTATTTATTTATTTGACAGAGATCACAAGTAGGCACAGAGGCAGGCAGAGAGAGAGGGGGAAGCAGGCTCCCTGCCAAGCAGAGAGCCCGATGCGGGGCTCAATCCCAGGACCCTGGAATCATGACCCAAGTCGAAGGTGAGGCTTTAACCCACTGAGCCACCCAGGTGCCCCATGACAATCTCTACATTTTAATTGGAAAGTTTGTCTGAAAAGACTTAATGTTGTTTATATGGTTAGATTTGTATCTACATTTTAATGTTTCCTACTTGCCTCCTCTGTTTTTGTTCCTGTTTTTCCTGCCTTTTTTTTAATGACTTTAAGTATTTTTTAGTATTTCACTTTCCTATTGGTATTTTAATTGAACTTCTTTGTATTGTTTTTTAGTGGTTACTCTAGAGACTATAATGTATATTCTTAACTTTTATAGTCCACTTAATATTTACTAATTTTATATTTAAGGATTTTATGTCTCTGTTTATAGCCATTGTTTTCTTTTTTATATTTTTGCTCCAGTTTGGATATCTATGGCATATCAGCCTCTGGTTTTTGAAAAGGTTTGTTTGAGGGGCGCCTGGATGGCTCCATCAGTTAAGCCTCTGACTCTTGATTTTGGCTCAGGTCATGATCTCCAGGTCATGAGATCAATCCCTATGTTGGGCACTGCACTCACTGTGGAGTCTGCTTGACATTCTCTTTCCCTATCCTTCTACCCCTCCCCCTGCTCTGCTCTCTCTAAATAAATAAGTAAATACACAAATAAAATCTTTAAAAAAAGAAAAAGGTTTATTTGAGATAGGAAGTTTTATATTTAATGGGATAAGGTTCACTGTATTCTCCTAGGGTTTTAAAAAATTTTAACTTCATCTTCTTGTATCTTTTTTCTCTTTCTTTAATCTGTAAGGTCTTATTAGACATTTGTCTATTTTTTAAGATTTTTATTTTTATTTATTTGAGAGAGAGCATGAGCGAGGAGAAGGTCAGAGGGAGAAGCAGACTCCCCGCGGAGCCGGGAGCCGGATGCGGGACTCGATCCGAGACTCTGGGATCATGACCTGAGCCGAAGGCAGTTGTCCAACCAACTGAGCCACCCAGGCGTCCCAGGCATTTGTCTATTTTTTAAATCTCTTCACCTAATATCTTCAGCTTTTGATCCTATCAATCCTCTCTGGGCTTTTGTTGTTGTTGCTGCTGTTGTTGTTTTTCATTAATTTCTACTCTGTGTCATTTTCCTTCCCTCTGCTTTCTTTAAGGTTTTTTTTCCCCCTAGTTTGCTGAGTTTAAGCTTTCTGTTTTTATATTCTGTAGTTAATATACTGACTTATTTTTGTCAAGTTTTGTGCCATTTTTTATACTTGTATGTTTCAGCTGGGCTCACTTTTCTTCTTTAGTACTTAGTATTATTTAGTATTCCTCCCCTTTAATATTTCTTTAAGTTAGAGCCTGTTGATTATAAATGCTAAAAAGTCCTGTCCTCTTAAATGATAGTTTGGCTCAGTATAAAATTCTAGGTTGACAGTTATTTTTCCCTTAGGTCTTTAAAATATTATACTATTAAACTCTCTTGTTGTCTGTGAACAGTGTACTGCTAGCATACTTGTTTTTCCTTTGTAATCTGGCCTCTTTCCTTGGAAGGTTTTAAGTTGCCTCTTTATTTTTGGTATTCTGTCAATTTGTGATCTATTTAACAGTTACTCACCTTGCTTAGTAATGAATGTGCTTTTTGTCTAAGACCCACATCTGTTTTTCAATTATGAAAACTTCTCAGCTAGTATCTCTTCAATATTGCTTCTTTACCATTTGCTCCATTTTTTATTAAACTCCGGTTCGCTAAATTTGGTCCTCTAACTATTCTGTTAGGTCTCTAACTATTCTCTTATTTTTCATCTTTGTCTCTGTTCTGTGTTCTGATTGAGTTCTTCAGTGCTGTCTTCTAATTTATTTACTCTTCAAATATGCCTAGTCTAAAATTAACCTCATTTATTGCATTTTTTCAGTGACTATATTTTTTATTTCTAAAATTACTTCATTTATGACTATTTTTGTTCATATATTCTTTGGTGGGAGTTATGCCATCATTTATGCTTTCAATAAACGTTTTATCATACTGTCCTACAAAATATTTTTGCCTGGTTTTATTTTTTGTTCTTGGTATGTCCACATAGAAGGACTTATCACATGTAAACCCTATGGACTATCTTGATGAGGATGATTATAATACGAAAGAAGAAAATAATATATGAACAATAAGTAAATGCTCTCTCCTAACACAGTAGTTTTCATACTGAATTGTTGCCCAGTTGGCTTTTGCAGTGGCTGAGGGTAGCAGGCTCCACAAGAGGTTCTTTCTTTGGCTGTTGAATGGAGCAACAAGGATTCTAGGGTAGAGTCAGATTTGTTATGAGGCTTTTGCCAGGGACAAACTCTTGTATTACATAACTCCCTGTATTTCAGATTTCTTTTTTACTCTAACTTATAGTTAAGAGCACTTTATGAAATAAAACTTCGTAGTTAACTTGGGCTGAAACATGAGTACAAGACTTCTAAATTTCTTTTTCCTTGAAGTAAATGTTTCTATATAGTACATTATTATACATTTGAGTTACATAAGAATATATTTTTCAGCAAACAAGCTCCTATAACACTGGAAGGTGGTTTTTAAGGGGGAGGGCATTCTTTATTCTTCCAGTTTTATTGAAATATAATTGACATATCTGGAAGTATTTAGACCATTTAAATATTCTCTTGCATGGGTCAGCCTGGTCTTTTTAAGGCTGCAGTTACAGACTCAGTGATACTGGCTTTAGCACTAATTGTAGAGAAAATAAAACATTCCCTAATTTCTGTTTTAATTCGCCCTGCTGGTATTTGAAGATTACTCTAGATTTTGAGTTGTATTTTTTATCTGGTATCTTCAGTTTCTCAAAAGTCCAATAGACCCTGTTTAAAACAAACATTTTTATTTTGCCACTTTGTTCTAATGTCAACACCAACCACAAAGGACTATGGTTAACTCACTAGTCAGAGTAGCCCTTTGTTCAACTGTGTGATACATTACCTCCTCAGCACAGCAGAGCCCACACCATCTGCCCCTTGATGTCCTGACCCTTCTTCAAACAAGCTGCATTTGTCATTCCTTCCCTTTGCTCAGCCATAAAATATTTTCTTTTTATCTCATGGGACCCTGGAAAGCTCCTTCAACCCTTCCTTTCCCACACTTGCATCTGTCTTCCAAGATCCTGCACACTTAGAAGAATGGTTCTTTTGCTCCCAAGTGTCGAGGTTGGACAGGAAACCCTGAGATGGCAAATGAAAAGATTACTCCAGATACCTTAGCAGGAGAAAGGAGAGGTTTGGGGACTAGATGCTCTAGTGGCAAAAGGCCTTGAGCCAAGCTTTGCCTCCACTTTTATTGGGGTCTTATCAATACACCAAGTACAAGTACAAAACAAGAAGGAAAGTATACTTTAAAGGTCAGGACAATGATTGTCAGGCTGTGTGTGATAAGGGCAAGCAGTGCTTGTGATATGTGTGCAAGGCAAGGAGTTTGTAAAGTACATGACCACCACAAGTGTCTTTTTTTCTTCTAAATTTAAACATTTACTCCCTAGATCAGAACCTTGAGCTGCAGTAAGAATCTGGCTGCTTTCAGCCATGAAACTTCAAAGGAGGCCCAGCATTCCAGGCACTCCTCCTTTCCTTTTCAATTAGTCCCACCCAGGGAGACATATACAAGTCAGATATTGTCTATCCAGGCAGGTGTGAATCCCACACCCACGATGGCTCAGGATTGTCTAAATATTGATCTATCCAATTGACTATACCCCAGGGTATTCAACCCATAGAAAACTATATACCACTTTACTATTAAGACCACATGGTTTTGCACCTAATTTTTGTCTAAAATTCTTGTTACTCTTCATTCCTGTTGTTTTTCCAAATGGATTTTTTTAAACAATTTGGTGTAGGAATGGGGATTAAAAAACTTTGAGTTCAGTCCTGATAGGAAATAGGTGTGTAATTGAGTCTCAGATCTCTTCATCTGTATAGTAGTTAATTTCTACCTTGCAGGATTGTGGGGACCAAATAAGAGACACAGGTAAAAGCTCCTTTGTAGTTCTATGCATATAAAATATATTCTCTGAACAGGTATTGTTAATGCTAAGGGCAAGGACCACATCTTAAACTTTTTGTAGCCCCATATTCATGGCAAAATGGTGAATACATGGCTTGTGCCTGATACTATTTACAAATTAACTGGCTAATTTTGGTAGTTCAGGGATGAAAATAATTAGCCCAGGATAAAATGTTTTTATACAAGAATTTATTTTTACGTTCACATCTGGCAGTATATTATGTTCATTTAAATCTGACTATGTGTGTATCTATTTAGTTGAAAGACCAAAGTGTGACCCAGAGAACTTTAGAAACAAGCCATCTGGCTAAGAGAGGTACCCACAAGTTTGTAAAGTCTTACTGGTTTTTTTGTACACTCATTCTTCAAATCATTGTTTGTTTGTTTTGCTTAATTAAAATGAACCACCAGACCCTTAATTGCTGCTCAGAGAGGTGGACTGTTGGCTGCTGTTGTTTTTAATAGGTCAAGATGTCATTATGTCCCTAAAGCAAGTAAACGTTCTGTCTACTTACAACATGAGTAATCTTTAGGGAACTCTTTTTCCAAGTAACTTTTTAAAACCTTATCTCTTCAAGATTTTCAACTTCTCTAGCAATCAGATTGAAACACCAGCAAGATATCAAACTGGCAATGATAAGACATGGACGGAGAATTGGAAACTTGGAGTCACTGTTGATGAAGTGCAAACTGGCACTCAGCCAGCATGTCTGGAAGGCAGTTTAGCAACACATATTAAAATGTGAAGGTGCATAGCCTCTGACCCGTCATTGTTAAAATTTTTCCTAAGAATACAGGTGCACAGAAAAAGATGTTATAAGAATATTTATTGCAGCATTGTTTATACGAGTAGAAAAAATGCAAAAAAAAAAAAATTTCCATTAAATAATGCTATTGTCTATGTTATAGAATGTTAGTCATTGGAAAACACAATACAGGCAGTCCTTGCTTTGCACAGTTGTATAGGACCCTAAAAATAGCCATACAAACTAAATTGCAAAGTAATGTTAAAAAGGGGGGAAATTAGGATTATTCTATGACCTTTCAAATTTGTCAAACAAAAAATAGGAAACTAATGTTTATTTAGAACGTTTTAATTTAAAACATTACAATATTGAGAACTCAGTTGTTTTATTCCTTTGCAAGAAAACTTAGCAAGAGTAATTTGAACAGTGCTCCTCTTCTAGTCATATAACTTCCAGTAACTTTCAGTAAGGAGTGACCATCTCTCCTATGCTTTGGTGAACTACCATACTACTTCCTAAGTTCAAATAGCCTCCCACACTTTATCCTTTGTACTTGTAGTGTCATGAAGTATCTGCAAGTGTTCCTTGAAGGTGAAGCATTTTGTTGTTGTCACTTCCTCTGAGATATCTTCATCCTTTCAATCACAACTACTTTCCTTGTTTATGTCAATAAGTTCATTTTTACTAAGTTCCTCTGGCTGCATATCTGCAGTTTCTCAAATAGGGCTGTGTCACCATGGTCAGCTATTGTTCTTATGACTCCATGTACATTTCTATTATGATTTCACTTAGGGAGTTCTGTTTTCCTTTGTGTGGGGGAGAGGCAGGCTCCCTGCTGAGCAAGGAGCCCTATGTGGGACTCCATCCCAGGACCCTGGGATCATGAGCTGAGCCAAAGGCAGATGCTTAACCAGTTGAGCCTTACTTTCATCTTTCTTGGCCGGTCCCTCTTTCCATTATCTGCTTTTGTAAAATGTCATGTGGGTTCATTAGTGGGAGACAAGGAGGCAACACAGCTACACACTTTGCTGTCTATATGTACTAAAAACATGTGCAGTGACCAATCACTGGCAGACTTTGAAAGAAGTCTGATGATTGATCACTGAACATGATGAACATCTGTTATTTGTGGAATGATTTGTGGACTGGAGAGCTAGCAGTGAAGGTTGTATTTTATGCAGTTACTCATAGTTAATATACCATGATAACTGGAATTTGAACAATGTTGTTAGAAGGCTGGTGTAATTTAACAAAACAGTGGTAACTGAGAGTCGTATATATCAGAACCATACAAAGCTAGGACTACACATATTTATAGTGCTTGTTATTGAAAGTTCTGTATGTGAGCTGGGCATTCTTTATTCCCCTCCCCCCTCGTTCCCACTCTCTGCCCTTTTCCACTCTGATGTGTGCCATGGGAGGCCAACTTCTATAGACTGAACCAACCAAGTACCCTTCTCAATGGCTTCTAATGGGATTCAGCCTTTGGAAAGCACCAATAGGAAATCAAATGGGAGAAGAGTAGAAAGGTCAGGTTATTTATTTTCCTTCTCTGTTGAGCCACATTTCGGCCATTTCTGCTCTTCTCCTGAAGGCCACAGCCTGTGCTGAGCAGAAGGTCACAGCTCCTTCCGTATAGCCACAGCTTCTTCTCAGATTCCAGTTACTACTCTGTCTCTTTGCTCTTTTAGGTCTAGAGGTCGTAATAAGTTCCTATAGTTGCTAGTTCTGGAGTACATCACCATCCCTTTCTGTTTTCTTTAAAGCTTCCCAAACCTTTGTCTATGACCATTTGACAAAACTGTCTTCAAGCATACCTGTGGTTCCCATCAGGACTGTAGCCTAGATACCATGTCACACTGTTTATGGAAAATTATACATACATATCCAAATATGTGTGTGCACTCAGAGAGGTCTGAAAGGATATAAACAGTAACATTATTTTTTTTAAAGATTTTATTTGTTTATTTGACAGCACAAGTAGGGGTAGCAACAGGCAGAGGGAGAAGCAGGCTCCTCGCCAAGCAGGGAGCCTGATGTGAGTCTCAATCCCAGGACCCTGGGATCATGACCTGAGCCAAAAGCAGACATTTAACGACTGAGCCCCCCCAGAGACACCCAGTAACATCATTTTTAACCCTATGCCTTTTTCCTATGTGCTTTTTTATTTAAGATTTTATTTATTTAGGGACGCCTGGGTGGCTCAGTTGGTTAAGCGGCTGCCTTCGGCTCAGGTCATGATCCCAGCGTCCTGGGATCGAGTCCCACATCGGGCTCCTTGCTCGGCAGGGAGCCTGCTTCTCCCTCTGCCTCTACCTGCCACTCTGTCTGCCTGTGCTCGCTCGTTCTCTCTCTGACAAATAAATTTTTTTAAAAAATATTTTTTTTATTTATTTGACAGAGAGAGATCACAAGTAGGCAGAGAGGCAGGCAGAGAGAGAGGGGGAAAGCAGCCTCCCTCCTGAGCAGAGAACCCAATGCGGGGCTCGATCCTAGGACCCTGAGATCATGACCTGAGCTGAAGGCAGAGGCTTAACCCACTGAGCCACCCAGGTGTCCCAATTGTTAGGATCCGTGATCAAAGGAATGAGACTGATGCAAAGCGAAAGTCAGGCAAAGCTTTATTTCACGCCAAGCATCGAAAATCAAACTGACCAGTTGGGGCCGTCTCTTACGAAAAGGCGATGACGACGACCCCAACAAAGTCTCTCCCAAGAAGGCTGCTCCCCAGATCAGGCCGCTCCGGACCAGGCCGCTCCTGACGAGCTGCTCCGACGAGGTGCCACGGCTCAGGGCGGCAAAGCCGCTAACTGTGGGGCCCCGGCTCGGGCGGCGAGGCCGCTCGCCGCGGTGCCCTGGCTGATGGCGGCAAGGCCGTTAGCATCAGCGCCACGGCTCGGGTCGGGCGGCGAGGCTGCTCGCCCCGGTGCCCCAGCTACTCTAACAGCTACTCTAATGACTATCCTAATGGCTACTCTAACAGCTATCCTATCGGCTATCCTAATGACTATCCTAACAGCTACCCTAATGGCTATTCTAATGACTATCCTAACGGCTACTCCTACTACTACTCTCTTCCTCCCCAGCCTCACAGACCAACTTTTATAGAGGTGGTTGAGCCTGGCCCACACACAGATGACCAATGAAATTTCAACACACCACAGTAAATATATGCATGCTGCACTGATTGGATGTCTCCATCCAGCCTGACCCGTCCCTATATCCGGGGTTTTCAAGTAAGTCCCTCTGGCTAGCCAGGCCCTCATATAAGCCCTCACATTCCCCCCTTTTCCTTGGAAATTAGTCAAATCCTTGACTTTTCAGCTAGTTCTAATTTTCTTTGGTACAAATGACATTAGGGCATTTATAATACAGGGGCCAAAAAAAGTAACAGTAATGCACAGTCGGTTGATGAGTTAGCCATTCAACGCTTTGTATAACCTTTTCCGTTTTTCCCAATTCCGTTCATCTAATTTCCCACCTATACTTTACATAAACAGGTAACAACAGGAGCAAAAATACACAACCAGGTAGCAATAGGAGTAACAATCAACTCATAGTCTTTTGAGTCTTAGCTTTAGTCCACGGTCAGCGGGGTCCGCTGGCCGCGGTTTCCATCTCTGGGGGGCATCCTCGTCCTCAGCTCATTTGACATGACCCGTGTGAATCCAGGCCCTAATGCCTTCTACTTTTACTGCCGTGGGGGTGGTCAGGATAACAGTAAATGGTCCCTTCCAGCGAGGCTCCAAGTTTCCCACTTGATAGCGACGTACCCAAACCAAGTCCCTGGGTTGGTAAGGATGTGGTTCCACCTCCGTCTCTGTCCCAGTGTGGGCAGTCCAGATCCCTGCATGGGCTTTTTTTAAGACAGACGGTAATGCTTGCAGTGACTGGAGTACAGACTGATCAGTCATTTCTGCTAGGGCAACCTCTTGTAGTCGAGGACAGAGGGGGGGGGTCTCCCAAACATTATTTCAAATGGGGTCACCTTGTTTATATAGGGTGTACATCATGCCCTGAGGAGGGCGAAAGGAAGGAGATCCACCCATCCACCGCCAGTCTCCAGAATTAGCTTTGTCAAGGTCTCTTTAAGAGTCCAGTTCATTCTTTCTACTTGCCTGGAACTCTGAGGTCGGTAGGCACAATGTAGTTTCCAATTAGTGCCCACAGCCTTGGCCAATGCCTGTGAAACTGAACTCACAAGTGCAGGGCCGTTGTCTAACCCGATTGCGAGAGGCAGCCCAAACCTAGGAATTATTTCTGTTTCCAGAATTGCTGTTCTTCCTCTCTTTGATCTCCCGTTGGATTTGTAGGTGTTCGCAATGGTTTGATAAGCTATCTAGCTGATCTCCTGCTACCTGATGTCGTCTCAGCTGCTACTGCTCCGCCATCTTGACTGCTGTCTCTATATTCTTTTTTTTTATTATGCCTATTGCTTAGTATGTGCTTCCTCACACATTAACATAATCTCCCCAAGGGAAGAGAATCCTTACTTGTTTGGTCACTGAGGTATCCTCCATGCCTAGACAGGACCAAGCTCGTGTCTTCTGAGAGGCCAGGAATTATTTCTTCTAATAGCGTTTTTGGCTACCACTCCTGCCGTCTCATGTTTGGTGGGGAAAGCCTCTACCCAGCGTAAAAAGGTATCTACAAAAACTAACATATACTTGTGCCCATATTTTCTGGGTTTCATTTCTGTAAAATCTATTTCCCAATAAATTCCTGGTTCCTTACTTCTTTTTCTTTTCCCTCTTCCCATTTTAGTTCTTCCCACATTAACTACCTGGCATTGAGCACATCTATCAACTACATCCTGAACCATACGCCCTAATTTAGAAACCTGGAACTGCTTGCCTATAAGCTCCTTGAGTTTGCGTATCCCCAAATGAGTACCCTGATGTATCTGGTCTACTAACTTACCTAGTCTTCGAGGAAGAATTATTTTTCCTGTTTTAGTCTTAGCCCAATCCCCTTCATAGTCTAATTTAGCCCATTTTTGTAAAGACTTTAAATCTTCTTCTGAATAGTTCAGTTTTTCTGGTAGGGCTGGAGCCGGGAGTGTAACCAGTTCTTGTACTGTTTCTCGGGCTGCTTGCTTTGCAGCTTGATATGCTAATTGGTTTCCTTTTGAAATCAGATCAGTTCCCTTTTGGCGTCCCAGGCAATGCATAACGGCCACTTCTTTTGGGTCCCAAATAGCCTGGAGGAGAGCCAATATTCCTCCTCTGTTTTTAATTCCTTTTCCTTCTGCCATTAATAGGCCCCTTTCTTTATAAATAGCCCCACGTATATGGAGAGTAGCAAAGGCATACCTGCTGTCCGTATAGATGTTGGTGGTTTTACCTTTGGCCATCTGCAGTGCCTTAGTGAGTGCAATCAGTTCCACTTTTTGTGCCGAAGTTCCATGTGGCAGGGCTGCTGTCCAGAGTTCCTGCTCAGGAGAAACCACTGCAGCCCACGCATTCCTCTTTCCATCAACCATGTAGCTACTCCCATCTGTGAACACAGTCATCTTGGCATCTGGGAGGGGAATGTCCCTGAGATCCGGCCTTATTCCTGCGACTTGGGTTAGGACCTCCCTGCAGTCGTGTGGGTGGTTAGCCAGCTCCTCTGGCAGCAACGTGGCTGGATTTAGCACTGCCAGGGGTTGGAAGGTCACTCTTGGTTCGTTGAGGAGGAGGACCTGTTACCCCGTCACTCGGGCGTTCGTCATCCATCAGTATGGTTGAGTCCGGAGAAGGCCCTCGATAGCATGTGTGGTGGTTATGATGAGATTTTGACCCAAAGTCAATTTACTTGCATCCTTGACCAGGAGGGTCGTGGCAGCAATTATGTGGAGGCAAGGGGCGGACCCAGCTGCTACTGGATCTAGTTTCTTGCTAAGATAGGCTACTGGCCTTTGCCAAGGCCCCAGAGTCTGAGTGAAAACTCCTTTGGCCACCCCTGCTTTTTCATCCACATACAAGTGGAAGGGCTTGGTAACATCTTGGATGGCCAATGCTGGGGCACTCAGTAAGGCTGTTTGTAATTCCCGAAATGCTCCTTTGGCCTCAGCTGTCCACTCTATTATAGTGAGCCCCCCTTTTGCCAGTTCGTAGGGAGGTCGGGCAATCTCCGCAAACCGCGGTATCCATAGCCTATAGTAGCCCACCGTCCCAAGAAACTCTCACTTGTCGGGACGTGGTGGGGCAGGGGTATTGGGTGATCACTTGTTTCCTAGACTCAGACAGTGAACGCACTCCCTCGTGGAGATCAAAGCCTAGATAAGTGGCATGGCTCTGACAGAGCTGTGCTTTCTTTGCTGACACCCGATACCCTTTTTCCTGCAGAGTCTGTAAGAGAGCTCTCTCGTCCCCCGCAAACATGACTCATAGTCCTCAGCGGCTACTAGCAAGTCATCAACATACTGTAACAGAGTGACTCCTGGGTTGGAGGTTCTGTACTCACAAAAATCCTCGTGTAGGGCCTCGTCAAAAATGGTGGGTGAATTCTTGAATCCTTGGGGAAGTCGTGTCTAGGTGAGCTGGCCTTGGAACCCTTCCTGTGCATCAGACCACTCAAAAACAAAAAGGGGCTGAGATTCCCTTGCTAAAGATATGCAGAAAAATGCATCCTTGAGATCTAAGACGGTATACACAGTTCTTTTGGGGCCCAGGAAGGAGAGTAGGGTATAGGGGTTAGGCACCATCGCGTGGATATCTTCAACCCATTTATAAACTTCCCACAAATCCTGAACGGGTCGGTACTCCCCAGTCTTGGCCTTTTTGACAGGCAGCAAAGGTGTGTTACATGGAGATTTGCAAGGAACTAGGATCCCGTCTACTTGGAGGCGGTTAATGTGTTTTCTGATCCCTTCATTTGCTTCCCAGGGAAGGGGGTACTGCGGAACGCGAACAGCCGTAGCCATCGCCTTTAATTGTACCACCACTGGAGGTTGTCCCCTGGCCAAGCCAGGGGGCGTCCCTTCTGCCCAGACCTCGGGAAACTTGACCTGTAGGATTTGGAGAAGGCTCCCCCCCCTTTGTCTCCTCTGGTTTTGAGACTGGCTCATAAAGGGGGTATTCATCTACTGCTGCCATAAGCACCTGTACAGTGGGTTGTCTCAAGGTTACAGTCATGTCTCCTTCCAAGAACTGAATGCCAGCTCTTAACTTGTGGAGGAGATCTCTTCCCATCAAGTTATATGGGCATTAGAGAGGACCAAAAATCGATGTTTAACTACTCCCGAGGCCAAATTTAAAGTCCTTTCTGTTGTCCATTTATGTCTCTCTGTGCCATTTGCTCCTTGTACCCAGACTTCCTCTCCAGATAGTTTTCCCGTAGGTTTAAGTAATGATGAAAACTGGGTTCCCGTGTCCACCAAAAAAATCAAGTGATTTCCCCTCCACTTTAATTTTTACTCTGGTGGCCAGCATTGCCATTTTCCTTTTGGGGCACTCCCTGGCCCAATGTCCTTTTTCCTTACAGTAAGTGCACTGATCTGAATCTAAGTCTTCCCACCTGCCTTCTCTGTGCTTAGGTTTTTCCTTCCATTTATCATCCCCTACCTGCCTCATGTAATGCCAAAACCTTAACCAGCTTTTTGTCAGTTTTTTTTCTTTTCCTGTACATCCCTGTTGTTAAACACCTTTTCTGCTATTCCCACTAACTCAGATTCTTCCCTTCAAATCCTTCAATTTTCTGAAGTTTCCTCCCTATATCTGGGGCTGACTGACTGGCAAAAGCAAGATTCACTGCCCTCTGATTTTCGGGTGCCTCAGAGTCAATCGGGCTATACATTTTATAGGCTTTAATAAGCCTTTCTAGGAAAGCTCCTGGAGACTCATTCTTACCTTGAGTCACCGTACTAATTCTGGTTTAGTCCGAGTGCAGCTTCTACTTCTGGAAATTCTTACCCATTTCAGTTCCAGATTTTAACACATCAAAGACCTGTATTTGTTCTGAAAGTCTCCCATATGAATTTCCTTTAAGGCAGAATTCATCTTACAAGAAAACCAAAACAACTACAAATGACAAAAACTCAGAATAGACATGGCTAAATACCAAGTGATGACCCTTATCAAAACATTAAAACTTTAGGAAATGTATAGAACCCCCAGAGCAGTTATAGCATTTACCCAAATGTAACCCAAGGTTTATCATTGATTTAGCAGTACCTCCTGAGTAACTTAGCATATCAAGGAAAAGCCTTATAAGTCAAAGAGATCTCATTCACAATTCTGGGCGGGCAAAGAGAAAACCATTTACATTTTCTTAGAAACATCTCGGTCTCTAGTGAAGACTAAATATTAACCAATTGTGAACTGTTGCAACAGCAGTTAAGCACAAAACAGGTTTACCAACAGATTTCAAAAGCACAAACCCAGTTCCAGCAACCAGTGCCCTAGCATTTCATCCCATTTGTCATCCAAGCAAAACTTCAAAGCTTCAGGTTACCAAAGACTCTGAAAACCACTTTAACAATTACCCATTAAAACCCTGAGGCAGACAATTAACCATCAGTTCAGTCATCCCCCTGCTAACAGATTTCACATTCCACCTGGGCCCATTCCACTTCAGATACTATGCTCTCCCGCCAGCAAGGGGGAGGGGCTAGGCAATCCACGTTGGGCCAGAGAAGGCAAGGAACTCCCCGAAACAAAGGGAGTTTCGGCAGCTGCTTGGGAATATTCCTTAAAGTCTCTGTCCCGAGTTAGACTAACCCCAGTTGGCTCCAGTTATAGCCCTTAACACACGAAATGAGTGAGGGGGAAGCCCCACATCTATTATGATGAACAGAGAGATGAAAGTCAGAGTCCCCTTACTCTCTGCTTGCCCCATTCCTTCAAACACA